>JAAEAF010005370.1:0-48213 GCA_011037195.1 Triatoma infestans | reverse complement strand
TTACAATACTTCCTCTTACTAGGAGTAAGAAAAAGTAAAAATATAAAATTGTGGTCCAGCAATCTGAACGCCCCAAAAGAATATTTAAAAATCTAACATCACTCATTTCCCTAGAGCATTCATCAATTTCCCGTAAAAAGATGTTTCCAATAGAAGTGTTAGGCCTGTCTATTTTTCAAGTCTGCATTTACCATGCAAAGTTTGAAGAAAATAAATTGAATCCAATTTTCCGAGAAAATTGCAAACAAAACAAAAAAAAAAAGAAAAAGCAAAATCTAAATTCCCTGGTTGATGAATTTTGATCGAAATGTTCGAGCCGGATGCGATGTCAGCCGGCACATATACGTCATTATTTTTTGGTTACTTTCTCTTACTGCAGTTAGAGGAAAAGTACAGCGGGGTGTGTCAAATTTTCAAAATTGAATTTTCTCCGCAAATACAAATTTCGAGCTCTAAGAAGATTTGAAAATTGACCCGCGAACAATGGGCCCAAACGTTATTTACGTATGATGTAGGCATTTCGTTGCATCCAGTTGACAAAAGCATTCATGTCTGGAGGGCAAATTGTCAACGATTAAATGAAGTTTTCATTGTTGAACACTACCAGCAAGGTGGTAGTGGTTCAGCACTCTTGTGGGGTGGAATAATGATGTGACGCCGCACACTACTGGTCCACAGCCAGAGCAATATGACACAGTCACAAAAATATGAGAGCAACGTCCTTGAACCCATTGTTCGTGGATTTAGAGCTAAATTGGACCAGATTTCACTTTAATGGACGACAATGCTCGTGCCCATCGCGCACAGTCTGTGAATAGGTTCTTGGAAAGCCATGGTATTCAAAGGATGATCTGGCCCCCATCGTCTCCTGATTTGAATTGCGTGAAACATGTATGGAGATTACTGAAAACAGCAATTCCTAACCGTACCCAACAACCACGAGCTTTACAAGACCTTATCCCTGCTGCCATAGAGGAATGGGACAATCTTCCACAAGATGTACTGGATACCCTGGTATTGAGCTTGCCATACCGCCTCCAAACCTGTCGCAGGGCTCATGGAGGCCGCACACATTACTGATTACACAGAAAATTTACTTTTATGGTTTAAGGATTATGTGAGTTATTGTTTACATTTCTGTATGACGAAATTTTCTTTTTTTTCACATTGGCTCATCGGCTATCTCTAAGATAAAGTGTATTTTGTTTGTTTGTACTGTACACTATTATAAGATAAACAACATTGTATTATATTTGGTTCAGAAATACAAAATCTTGAAATATGTAAAACTTTTTTTGACCTGTGTAGAGGTTAGTGAAGAAAATTAGTCAATTATAACTATGTATATTGCAGTAAGACAGAGTCTTGTGACACACAAATTATTTTTCTCGCCTTTACGGATGATATCTCTAAACTTGTATTTCAGATAAGAACTTCCATTTCAAAAATTTAACTCGATGCCGATACTTCCTCTTTTAAATCAGAAGAATTAACAAAAAAAAGTATGTAAGAGGTTGGGGGGGGGGAATAAATCCAACTGAGACATATTGGGGTCGACGGAACATCTTTACTTCCATGACGGTATGAAATTATCCTTAACGGCTTCACAAAAGTATTTACTGTATTTGGAAATGGGCCCAGTTTGTCTTCTTTATAGTGTAACCGAGGCCGTGGGCATTATTTATAACTTGGTGCCCTCACTTTTTACAATCAACCTCACAGACACACACATACAGACAAAACAAACAACTCACTCGTCCTTCCTAAATAAGAAATATCTATTCTGAAAAGAATCCATTTAACTGAATGATTTTTTTTTTGTACTTCCTATTACAGCTGTCAAAGGAAGTTCTATTTGAGTCAAATTTTCGAGATATGTATCGAATCGTGTATGTGTGTGAACAAAATATCTCAAAAACGAAAAATTGCAGCACTCTCAAACTTGTTGTTCCGTTTAGGCACTACCACCGCATCAGACACAAAGATTTCGGGCAAAATCCATCAACCGGAAGTGAGATTTTACTGATTTTTTTTTTTCAGTTTTCGTGATTTTTTCGTAAAACGGTTTCAACGATTTTCTTTAAACTTCGTATACTATCTACACACATAAATACCTATTTTTTTTTTTTGAAACATTATTCTGAAAAAGATTATTTTGGATTACTGTACGGAATTTGCGAGTTAATTTTGAATGTTATATGTAATTTGTTATGTTTTTAAAGGCTCTATTGGGGCCAGAATATAATCATCACTTCTCTACCTGCCAAGATTAGTATAGACTGGTACTTATCCCCCCACCACCTCTATATTTAAGTTGAGGATGATTACGTAAAATTTGAGTTTAAAGAAAATTTGTCATTTTATATTTAATTGTATTAAAAGAGGTGGGGAGAAATTGGAGTGAGCGTTTCACACGTTTTTTTTTGTTTTTTTCCTGGGGTATTTAAGGTGGATTCTGGAAGACTGGAGATGGAAATTCATCAGTAAATTACACAATTATTTCTGAAACTTGACAGTAGAGTTTTTATGCGATCGTACCTAATATATGCTCAGAAATCTGAAGTGGAAAGAATAATCTGGAGTACGAACTTTACAGGAAACAATAATAATACTACTGTTTCGTTATAAACCCACAAAAGATCAAAAATGTCTAAAAGTGATAGATATTTGTGTGAGTAGATAGTGTATGAAGTTTAAAGAAAATCGTTGGCGCCGTTTTCGAGACAATCGTGCATCAGTAAAGTCGCCACTTCCGGTTGATGGATTTTGCTCGATCGTTTATGAGATATATTGTTAAAAACCATACACACAGAGACACACACACATATATAAAGACCATTCGCTAAAAAACATACTTTCATAATCAGGAGATCTCAAAACATTTATTTCCGTTGAAAAACTGAATTTCAAAACTTTGACATTTTAATAGGATTAAGAGACAAAAAGAAAAAAAATGACCTGACTGATTATACATGAAGCAAGCATCAATTAAACTGATGTGGGCAATGAAGGGGTAGGGGAGGAATGTCTAGGAGGCAATAAAACATATGGTGAAGCTAAAACATGATGTTGGTGGTGGGGGATGAATACTAAGAACAGATAAATCATGTGGGCACTTCAGCCAGCGGCTGCCTTATTTAATTGTTATTTTATTTTCAAAGACTGTACAAAGCGGTGACGTCATGGAAGGTGTGTGTGTGGGTGGACAGATCGGTTGAGATAAGCAAAGAATATATATTTGTCTGTGTGGCCGTGGCCAACAGCTAAGTGTCTTAAATATATCGCTTAAATATTTTCAGTTTCCAAATTTTTTTTAGAGAGGAAAAATTTAAAATAGAGGTTATTTTTTTTTTAATTTTTATTTTCTCTTACTCCTAGTTAGAGGAAGTATTGTAATCGTGTCAAATTTATATCAAGTTTTCATCGGAAATATCCGTTTTGAGGTCCCCTGAGTCCAAAAAAAGTGGTTTTTAGCAAATGATATATATATAATATATGAGGTGTATATATATATACGAGGCATGTCCAGTAAGTAAGTGTACTGAGGCTATCACGGCCGGAGGGATTTTGTTTTCGACATGTTGGCTACACTATCGTGTAGCCTGATTCCTCCCCTCCGCAACGAGACCGGTTCGAGGTCAGTACGTTGAGAACTGTCGACGCGACAATACGTTTCGTGAAAAATGTCAATCCAATCTCCGCCAAGTTGAATCGCGCGCCGGGCAAGAGTTTTTGAGACGCTACAAACTCCATGGAGATGAATTTCTCCGCTCCATCATTACTGGAGATGAAACTTGGGTTGCACACTACACACCTGAAACCAAAAGTCTCAACAGTGGCGTCACACCTCTTCACCCTCCGCCAAAAAGTTCAAAACCACAATTTCAGCCAAGAAAATCATGGCATCCGTGTTTTGGGACTGTCAAGGCATAATTTTAATTGAATATATGCCTCAAGGGGAGACCATCAACTCTGCAAGATACTGTGAGACCCTAAAAAAATTGCGGAGGGCGATTCAGAACAAAAGGAGAGGCATGCTGACAAAGGGAGTCTGCCTGCTGCACGACAATGCCAGACCACACACGGCCAACGCCACGAAGAAACTGCTTGCCTCGTTTAAATGGGATGTCCTGAACCATCCCGCGCATTCCCTTGACCTAGCACCTTCAGATTACAATCTCTTTACCTCCCTGAAGCTGCACATGGGTGGAAAAACGTTTTGAAGGGGGTGGTGGAGAAGTTGACGAAGGGGTTGGTGGGAAACTACTTCGAGGAAGGCATCAAAAAATTAATACCCCGGTTCACCACCTGCATTGAGAGGAATGGTGACTATGTCGAAAAATATCTTACATATGTACTAATGTAACCAGGTAATTTTTTTGTTCAAATAAAAATTTTTGTAACCTACAAAAATTCAGTACACTTACTTACTGGTCATGCCTCGTATATATTATATATATATTACAGCATAGCTCAAAAACGAAAAACCGCAGAAAGTTGAAACTTGATATTCCGTTTAGGTATCACCATGGGATCTGACAGTACGTTATCTGTCAAAATCCCTCAACCGGAAGTACCACTTTACTAGTTGGTTTTTTTACTTTTTTGCGTTTTTCTCAAAAATGGCTCAGACGATTTTCTTGAAACTTCATATATATAAACTAAACATACAAAGATCTACAACTTTTATTTAAAACAGTTCTCTGGGCGAAATTCGTTTAAGGCACTTTTGGAGGAGGAGGGGGGGTATGTTTTCCTCTAAAGTGCTATCATAGTTGATTATACAATTCTCTCATCCAAACAAAATTAATTAGAAATAAACAGATGGCCAAAATTCCGAGTTTCAAGAAAATTAGTAAACCGGAAGTGCGCTTTTACTGGACAGTTTTTTTTAGTTTTCGACGAATTTCATTAAATTTGATAGAGTAACTGTAAAATTTATTCAATTACAATTTTGAGAACTGGAGTAGGAGAAAGTTGTTTGATTATTTTACACCAGATTAATTTACTTTCTACAACCTTCTTACTGCTACTATTAAGAGGAAATATTTGCAATAGTTTCATCACATTTTTTATATCGAGTTTTCACCGGAAATTCTTGTCTTGAGGTCTCCTAAGTACGAAAAATATGTTTTCAATCGGTTTCACTCTCACAATTTTTTAATTTTTTTTTTTTTAGGTTTTTGTGATTTTCTCGAAAACAGCTCCTAAGATTTTCTTTAAACTTATGAACACTGCATATAAAAAACAAAAAGGTACAACTTTTATATGATACATTTTCCAGGGAAAAATCAATTTAGGAGATCAACCTAAACTACAAACTGCCGTTTAGAATAAGTCTAATATTACAGTGCTCTCTGGATATCTTTAAAATCAATTCTTTCAAGAAAAATGTTTCAAATAAAAGTGATTTGTTTACAGCTGTGCACTTAGCGTTTCAAGGTTAAAGGAAAATAGTTGGAAAGACATTGTTAAGAAAAAAAAAAAGAAGAAGAAAAAAAAAAAAAACATTCAATAAACTCCGCACTTCCGATTTGATAAATTTTGATCGGAAGTTTTCTTGTAGGTTGCAATGTTGACATCTAAACGAAACGTTTGAGGGTACTGTGATTTGTGGAATTTTTTTTTGAATATAGGGCAGGGGGATTTGAAAAATTATATATTATAAAATATATATGGGTCAAAATAGTTGCCAAAATTTGGCATGAACCAAATACTTCCTCTATTAACTTTTAGTAAGTGAATGTAATAAGTGAAAAAGAGCCGAAATGATAGAGCAAAAACACTACTGCTTCAAATTTTAACAACTTTTCCAAGTATTTGGTGGTTATATTGGTGATAGTAAAAATCTTGATTATATAGCAACATTTTTTTACGACTTCTCTCATTTTATATGTGATTTCTTGTATATAAAAAAAAAATCGCTATTTTTATCTTACGTGTCCTAGAAATTAATAAAAAATAAACTGACTAAAATTAGTTTGTTTTTTTTTCTTTTATTATTCACATAAGAAACACTTTCAAATAAAAGCCAAATTCAAAATTTAAAATGAAAATCGTTGGCACAGTTTTCTAGTAAATCGCGAAATACTACAAAGCAACCAGAAAAGTTCATAATTTGCCACAATTCACCGAATGTTTTATAACTAAAATAATTTTTTATCTTTTTCGATAACTCAAAAATGTTTGCTATAAAACCCCAAATGGAATATGTGAACTTTGAATTTCCTAAGAATTTTTTCCCATTTTTACTTTCTCCAATATTTTTACTTTTCACGGAAAATACTCGTACAAGTTTTGAGATCCCTGGACTATGGGAAAATTATTTTGGCGTATGTGTGTGTGAACAAATCACAAAAATCTTAAAAATGAAAAATCGTAGGAACCACAAACTAACCGGAAGTACCACTTTTTTCTATGGAAATGGAATTTTTTTTCGTAGGGTTCTGGAGGAGCAGTGACGTTAATCTTTGCTCTAAAGTACCACTTCAGTGCAGTGCATGGTTCTATCAAATGTTTAATATCATTTATATATTGCTAGCATTGGTAGAATTGCAAATTTGAAGAAAATCGGTTAACCGGAAGTACGACTTGCGTTCTGAGTTTTATCATCATGTTAACGAAAACGGCTCCAACGGTTTTTCAATATACTTGGAATGCTAACTGTAAATAAATACGTGCAGTAACTTTTTATTGATTACTTTTTTTTTTGAAACAGTTCTTTGGTAAAGGTTTTTTGGAAATGAGGGGCAAGTTATACTTCTCCTCTGAGTTTTGATCTAGATACTTGTTTGTCTTCTGGTGTACAATACAATCAATCACATTCAAATGCTACCTACTTCGGGCTGTGAATCAATAAGTACCCCCACCATCACCACCTTTATGTTAAAGGCAAACATTAGAGTAAAAATTGAAAATTTTCAAGAAACTGTATTAAGCGATACATACAATTTTACTAGATTACTGACAAGTTTGTGTAAATGTTTATACCAGAATTTGTTCGTACTTGGGGAGCGGGGCTGAACCCATATGTTCCCGCTAAAGCTGTCCCTGGAACTAAATTTAACAGCTTACGTAACACTATACAGTTATTTTTGAAAAACATTTGTAATAGTATATGTTTTCTGATTGGACCCATATGTTTTAATGGGTCAGAAAAAAAGATAAATAAATCTGTATCACTTTTCAAGATCTGTCACTTTCTTACTGGGCTGCTGAAGGCTGAGAAGACCATGATCGGAGGCGTAAGGAGAAAAAAAATAACTTGTCAAGACCTGCCTTAAAAAACGCGAGTTATTTCCTGGCCTGAAGGAGAGAGTAATACAATTTTTTTTAAATGCCGTTTATGGTAACCATGATCAAAGTTTCACATCTAGTGCTGTCAGAAACAACAAAAAATCTGGTGTAAAACACTCAAACGATTGTCTCTTATTAAAATTTACATTTTTTTTTTTTTAAAACATGTGAGGCGTGGAGCCTAGTCAGTGCTCTCTCGTTACAGACAAAACTTCTAATCACCTGGGTAAATCTCAAACGGACAAATTGTAGGAAGTATAAATTTGAAATTCCGTTTAGGTATCATTGTTGCGTTTCGGGTCAAAATGCGTTAATCAAATGGCAGTGTACTGTAGAGGTTCCACGAAGAGTATCTAAGAGTAGCGCTGCTGGACGAAAACCTGGGACTTCCGTAGGCGTCCAAGGCGCAACTACTAAGCGCCCATGGCTATTATTGGAAACTTTTCTTCACTTACATGTTTTCCTACCTCTCCCCTGTTGCGATCATGTCAGATTTAAAAAAAAATTGAGTTTTCACCGGAAAATTCATGTATTGTGGTCCCCTGAAGACGAAAACAATGTTTTTAGTAAATAGCCTGCAAATGTGTGTAGGATGTTAACAGAATGTCTCAAAAAAGGAAAAATCGCAGAGCGCTCAAACTTGGTATTCCACTTGTCACTTAACATAAGACATGAAGATTTCGAGTAAAATCTATCAACAGGAAGTGCGAAATTTTCCGAAAGTTGTTTTTTTTTTTTTTTTTTTTTTAGTTTTTCATAATTTTCTTGAAAACGGCTCCAACGACTTTTCTTTAAACTTCATATACTGCCCACACACATAAATACCTATCACTTTTATTTAGAACATTTTCCAGGGAAAATTGATTTTTTGGGGGCATTTTGGGGAACCGTAGCGTTCCTGTAAAGTATCACTTTAGTGTAATATATGATTTTACATACCATACGTTACACTAAATTTTATACATATTACAAGCATTACTAGAATTGCAAATTTGAAGAAAATCGGAAGTGTGATTTTACAGAATATAAATTTTCACGAAAACGGTTACAACGATTTTCTGTAAACTTGAAATGCTCGCTGGATAAATAGAAATGTATCACTTTTATTTGAAATCTTTTCCAGATAATTCCCTTTTCCGGGGGGAGGGGGGCTCTGAGGGACCTGTGGAGTAGTAAAAATTCCATATTTTAAGAGGATTATCAATCAGAATTGTCATGATTATCAAGAGAAAGAGTCATGTGAGGGCTTTTTCATAACAGATATTTGAATATATATTCTCAGAAAGGGGAGAAAATGTTAATAATTAATAGTGAATTATAAAACTACTACCACTATAATACAAGTGTAACTCTACTTGTGGACCCGTATATTATTATTATGTCGTACTGATTAATCTCAGGTGGACTTTTATACCGTGAAGGCCAAAGTATGTTTTCTTTTTATAATTTATTCTAGAGACATTTATATAATAATGTAGAGCCATCTTTTACATTTGATAATATCTTCATATGAAATACAGCTAACAATTATTATCATCTATATAACATTTTTTTTATAGAAAACTTTTCTAAATCAATCTTTATAAATATATCGTATTTACGTATTTTAATTCGAATAACTACAGATAGCAAGTGATGGGCATATATTTTTATATTTTTTAAAAGAAAATATTGAGGTCGCGTCAAATTTCGGAATTGAGTTTTCATTGGAAATACATGTTTTGAGGTCTACTGAATACGAAAAAAAAAATTTTTTAGCGAATTGTCTGTGTGTCTTTGTGTGTGTGTGTGTGTGTGTGTAAAAAGAAAATCTACAAAGTTGCAGAAAGCTCTAGGTATATTCCGTTTTAACACATGAAACAAGAAGATTGCGAAAATCCATCAACCGAAAATGCCGGATTATTTCAGTTTTTCGTGATTTTCTCGAAATGACTCCAACGATTTTCTTTAAACTTCGTATACTAACTACACACAGAAATTATATATCACTTTTATTTGAAACATTTTCCCGGAAAAATTGTTTTTATGCGAGTTCTGCATGGGAAGGAAGTAGCGTTATGCTTTCCTCTAAAGTCCCCCTTTTTTGTTATATATGGTTTTACCACCAACATAATATTCATACATATTACAAGCGTTGATAGAATTCCAAATTTCAAGAAAATAAGAAAATGGGTTAACCGGAAGTGCGAATAGGTTTTTTTGAAATTTTCTTGAAAACGGTTACAACGATTTTTTTTTAAACTTGGAATGCTTGCTACATAAATAGAAATGTATCACTTTTATTCGAAACATTAACAACAACAACAAAAAAAATTATTTCGGTGGGGTACTGGGGCGGGTCTGTCAGTTTGTTTAAATTTACACTGACGCTACTTGATGTTGTTTAAATACGTATATGTT
Organism: Triatoma infestans; assembly: GCA_011037195.1. Classification (NCBI taxonomy): domain Eukaryota; kingdom Metazoa; phylum Arthropoda; class Insecta; order Hemiptera; family Reduviidae; genus Triatoma; species Triatoma infestans. The sequence goes on along the minus strand of JAAEAF010005370.1, from coordinate 38,517 downwards.
TAACCCCTATCACCTTTTTATTTACTGGTCAAAAGAAAACCATTTATTATTTTCTGTTAACATCAATAAAAATCTAATAACGATGGAAAATCGCATGCATCATATGTTTTGCATAAGATCTTTGTTTACTTGCGCCAATTGTACCATAACATTTATGCATGAATATATCATGTACGCTCGTTTCAGCGTTTGGTTTTGAATTCATTTTCACATGTTAAGAACCATATGGAAGAAGTTTGACCTGTAATGCAGAAACTAAATGCAGTCTAAAGGCACCTTCTTATTGGACTTTACCAATGTAGACATGCTATTTATAACTCAAACTGTTTGCTTATAAAACAGATGTTTCCTGTTAGTTTTTATATTTTGTGCTTTAACTGAGAATGCACCTTAAAATGCATTTATTTATTTAAAATACTAAACGCCAAACTTTGATATGCTATGAAATAGTTTTTTTCTTTTTTAAAAATTATTATAAATAAAATATAGCACCAAATTTTTTTAATAAAAAAATCTGGTGTGAAAGACACATTTTACAATTGAGAAATTTTAATTTAACTTCTTTCGATATAAAATTTTCTACCGGAAGTACTGGTTTTGCCGACCTCAGGTCCGAGGAAGCGTTTGGTCTACGTGTGTGTGTATGCAGGGAACCCGACATAAGGTTTTGGTATAAATCGATCTACCCGGAAGTATCACTTTACTGAAAAGATTTTTAAAATTCTTATTCTGCGATTTTTCTCGAAATCAACTTGAACGATTTTCTTTAAACTTGATATACCAGCTATACATATAAAAAGCTACAGCTTTTACGTGAAACATTTTTCCGGAAATAATCATTTAAGGGAGTTTTTTGGGGGGGGTGGGGTGACGTTAGGCTTTCTTCTGAAGTGCCATTTTCATACATTATACGTTCCTAACACATTTAAAATATTAATAACAATTAAATGTATTGTCAAAATTTCGAGTTTGAAGAAAATCATTTGACCGGAAGTGGAACTTTAATGAGCGATTGATTTTTTTTTTTTTTTTTAAGAGGAGTCCTAGGGAGTCTGGAAGACACGCTCCCCTCGAATGTTTTTAGTTTATATTCTCTCAACTTACATTATCAAAGTTAATTTAGTAAAACTTTCAGGTTTCGATTTATTTTTAATTTTATTTCTAAAAGTATGAGTAGACCAAATAAACATAACTTTATTGAACTTTTAAATTTATTCATTTATTCTATTAAAATTTACAAAATTTATTACAAAACATTATTTATTTATAAGCGAGGAAATTTGAGAAGGCCTATTTCTAAAATTAAAAAAAAAAAAAAAAATCTGGTGTGAAACACTCACACAACTTACCCTCACTCCTGTTCTCAAAATTAAACAAATCAAAATTATAATTGACAAATGTATAATTTGTGTACCAAATTTAACGAAATTCGTCAAAAATTGAAAAAAACAGTTCAGTAAAAGCGCACTTCCGGTTTACTAATTTTCTTAAAACTCGTAATTTTGGCCATCTATTTATTTCTAATTAATTTTGTTTGGATGATCAAATTGTATAATCAACTATGATAGCAATTTAGAGGAAGCTGTAACCCTACCTCTCCTCAAAAAGTGCCCTTAAATGAATTTTCCCAGAGAAATGTTTTAAATAAAAGATGTAGATCATTGATCATGTTTGGTTTATAAACGATGTTTCAAGAAAATCGTCGGAGCGAGTATTGAGAAAATCGCGAAAAAGTGAAGAAATCATTTAGTAAAGTGTTAAAATAAACGCACTTCCGGTTATACGATTTTTTCAATCTCGGAATTTCAACAACATATTTAATTCTAATTAACATTATTAAGAAGGCAGAATTGTCTAATAAACTGAAATAGCACTTTAAATGTAAACCTAACCCCACCCTTCCCCCAGAAGTGCCCTTAAATGAATTTTCCCAGAGAAATGTTTCAAATAAAAGTTGTAGCTCTTTGTATATGTAGTTGATATACCAAGTTTAATGAAAATCGTCGGAGCCATTTTTGAGAAAATCGCTAAAACGTAAAAAAAAAACTAGTAAAGTGGTACTTCCGGTTGAGGAATTTTGACAGATAACGTACTGTCACATCTCATGGTGATACCTAAACGGAATATCAAGTTTCAATTTTCTACGGGTTTTCGTTTTTGAGTATGCTAGGCTTTTTTGGACTCAGGGGACCTCAAAACGGGACCGGATATTTCCGGTGAAAACTCGATATCCAAAATTTGACACGATTACAATACTTGCTCTTAATAGGAGTAGTAAGAGAATGGAAAAAAAATAACCAAGACAATTTATTTTTATTAAAAGGAAGTTATAGGGTTGGTGTCAAATTTTTCAAATTATCACCGGAAGTACAAGTTTTGAGATAACCTGGTTACGAAAGAAATGTTTTATCGAATGGTCTGCCCAACTAAGTAGGATTTTTAAAGTGTAATATAATCACTTTAACTACTATCTGCTTTGGGTAATACTTGTACCCCCACTACCTTTATATTCATGATATGTCATGTGTGTAAAAATTTTAAATTTGGCAATTTTTTTAAATGTTTTATTAATTGTTAAAAGTAGTCAAAGAAGGTCGTGCAATTGAAGACTTCCTGTCAGATTTTTAAGTTGCGGTTTTTTTTTTTTACCGGAAGTACATGTTTATTTAGTTCCAAACTCAAGCACGTGGTACATGTAAGTTTGTTTTAGGTTAACACAATATATTAAATTTAAAAAAATAAAATGTAATATAAATCCCAAAATGTTCAAATTTCATAAAAAATCTTGCAAAAAAAGTCTTGCTCCCTCATAAAATATTGAAAACTTCCAAATATTTAATATAAATTATAAGTCTGAAGAAAGTCTGTCCAAGATAACTATGTACATTGCAGTAAGAGAAAGTTGTGTGAGTGTTTCATATAAGATTTTTTTCTCGTTCGAAGAAAATCCAGTTTTCTAGGCTGGTGGGTGGGGGATATCATGGGTAACAGCAAGATTAAGTTTAATTTTCTAATGTGCCACTAAGTTACATTAAATGCTTTATTAAAAAGTTCAAGTTCAAAAATGAAAATTAGTTTTCAACCGGAAATGCAATTTTACTTTTTCTTTTCAATGATTTTCTTTTTAAACTTAAAATGCAAACTGCAAAGATGAATAAATTTTTCTTAGGAAAATTGATTTTTTTTAGTGGGGATCACAGACGAATCTGAGATGTCAGTTTCAACACTAAACTGCCATTTGTAAGTTTTTTATAGGAACTGTTTGGTGTCTTAAATCCTAAATATTAACCAGCTAAGTCCTAACTAAAACAGATATAAAAAAAAAAAACAAGTTGAAGAAGAAATAGCTAATTAGAATGATAATAACTGCAGCAAGAGAAAGTCGTATGAGTGTTTCTCACACCTGGATTTTTCAAAGTGTCTGCACCCCCAAAAATTAAATAAATAAATATATAATACTTACAGCTTGAAAATAATCTGCATAAACTGTGATCATTATCACTTTCGTTGCCAGAACCGCCGGAACCATTTCCACCTTCAGCCATGTCTGTGTAGTAGAGACGACACACAGCTCACACACAAAATGATTATAATTCCAGAGGAGAAAAAGAAAGAAAGGAAGGAATAACCAACAGAAACAAAGCAAAACAAAACAGACAAACAAAAAATAAAGATTGACTTTGGTGTCTTTATCAAATATTATTTATTGTGCAATAAAATATAAGAGTGACCTCTTAATATTTTATATTGTTAAACTTCTTATAAAGTTAGAAAATCTATATGATGTAAACAGTCGCCACAACAGTATCTCCCTACTGTTTTTGTGTGTGTGTGTAGAACAACTACTGTAAATAATAAATAATTCACCAGCATTGAAAAACCTTATATTGCAGTATAGAATTACCATTTTGAAATTTAGACCTAAACATTTTATAAATATTTCAAACGAATGCTTCCATTATTTCATTTTTTTAATTTTAAGAAAAAGTTAATTTTTAATTCTATCTTTTTCTAAGTTTAAAAATAGCTGTATTATTATTATGGTAAAGTTGGAGTTATTATTATTTTTCTAACAATATAGTGAATTCTATTTTAACATTATACAGTGAAGTAGAACCGTAACTTAATTGAAAACTGGTAGTTTTTGAGAAAATTCGAACGTCAACACAAGAACAGTATCCCTGCAATAAAAAAAATCTAGAGTGAAACACCCACACAACTTTCTCTTACTCCTTTATCTTTGTAATACAATTATATATATAAAATTACAAATTATTCTTAAACAACTCAAATTTTACTTATCTGTCCTAACATAAATAATGAGAAAATTGGTGATAGCGATAAGTTATCGAGCTACAAATAGATAGAGGCCTAGCAGAGCTCTCTAAAAACTCTGAACCAACTACATATTTTTTTATATTTTATTTAAGGCGCGTCAACATCTATGGTCACTATGGTCTCTCAGTGCAATGCCGGCCTCCGGACAGTGTTCTCTCGTTATAGACACAACACTGTTATCACCGGACAGTGAGCTGGTGAGGATCGTAGGAAGAAAAAAAACTAAGGCAGCACAGCTGGACTCGAACCCGGGTCCTCCGCGTGAGAGTCCAGTACGCTTACCACTTAGCTAATCCCTTCCCGTACTACATATTATAACATATGAAATTAACGCCACAAATACCGCACAACAATCCGAAATAATTTTGTTCACAAAAATATTACAAATAAAAGTGATATGTTATAATCTATGCAGCAAGTATTCCAAGTTTAAAGAAAAAAACATTATGATCGTATTATAATGAGAAAATTCCGGAAAACTCAAAAAACCTTATTCTGTAAAATCGTACTTCCGGTTAACCGATTTTGTTCAAAAATTTAGAATTCTATCAGTTGCATCTAATATATATTAATATTATGCAAGTGGTAAAACCATTATAATTGTACTGAGTATTACTGCAAAAAAATTTCGAAGAAATTGCAGAAAAGTGAAAAATCGATTCTATAAAGTAGTTGAGGAATTTTGACAATAACTTACTGTCGGATTCCATGCTGATATCTAACCTGAATGTCAAGTTTGAACTTTTTGCATTTTTCGTTTTTGAGATATGTTGTTCTCTCTCACTCTCTCATACGTACACACACACAAAACTGACTATTTTAGATAAACAATTTTTTTCAAATTTAACAGACCTCAAAATGAGTATTATCATTGAAAATTCAAATTCTAGATTAGACTAGAAAATTCAAGTTCAAAAAATGACTAGAAATTAATTATTCATATTCTAGAATACGTTCCAGAATGAGGATCGACAAAATTTACTGAACCTAAGGCACTCATAATCCCGGTCTGTTAATGAGATCCTCAAGGATTCGTCACTTCGCAATACTTCCTATTACCAGAAATATGAAAATAAAATAATAACATGTAATGATAATAGTTATGTAATAATAATAAGGTTCAATAATAGTAATGACAGTAAAAAAATCTGGTGTGAAACACTCACACAACTTTCTCTTACTCCAGTTCTCCAAATTATAATTGACAGCTTTTATAGTTTGTGTACCAAACTGTTCAGTAAAAGCGCACTTCCGGTTTACTAATTTTCTTGAAACTCGGAATTTTGGCCATGTATTTATTTCTAATTAATTTTGTTGGATGATAGAATTGTATAATCAACTGTGATAGCACATATAGAGAAAAATATAACCCCACCCCTCCCCTAAAAGTGCCCTTAAATAAATTTTCCCAGAGAAATGTTTCAAATAAAAGTTGTAAATCTTTGCATGTTTAGTTTATATAACAAGTTTTAAGAAAATCGTCGGAGCTATTTTTGAGAAAATTGCGAAAAAGAGAAAAAAATCATTTAGTAAAGTGGTAAAGTAAACGCACTTCCGGTTATCCGATTTTTTCAAACTCGGAATTTCAACAACATATTTAATTCAATCAACATTATCTAGATGACAGAATTATCTAATAAACTGAAATAGCAGTTTAGATGAAAACCTAACCCTACCCCTCCCCCAAAAGTGCCCTTAAATGCATTTTCCTGGAGACATGTTTCAAATAAAAGTTGTAGCTCTTTGTATGTATGGTTGATGTACTAAGTTTAAAGAAAATCGTCGGAGCCATTTTTGAGAAAATCGCAAAATTAAAAAAATCCAACTAGTAAAGTGGTACTTCCGGTTGAGGAATTTTGACAGATAACGTACAGTCAGATCCCATGGTGACCTCTAAACGGATTTCAACTTTCTACGATTTTTCGTTTTTGAGCTATGCTGTTCACATACACACATATATACACACACACACACACACACACAGACCATTTGCTAAAAACCACTTTTTTGGACTCAGGGGACCTCAACACGGATATTTCCAGTGAAAACTCGTTATCGAAAATTTGACACGATTACAATACTTCCTCTTACTAGGAGTAAGGAGAAAGTAAAAAAAGGTTATAATAGCAATGGTTAAAAAAAAGTAATAATAAAATTAGAAGCACGGTGATAGTGGGAAGAATAAAAAATAAAACTGGAAAAAATAAATTAGATATATCGAAATATAAGTCATCGAAAGGGTAACCGAAGTACTACATTTAAGAGGGTAAAATGACAACAAGAGGTGCATGGCAGATAAGTGCCGTAATAGACATTAACAGCATCTACTTATTCTTTTTACATTACATATGTAAACATGCAAATGTTGGTACAGCTATTGAATAAGTTGAAAACAAAACAACAATGTGTAAAGTAAGTGAAGAAAACACAACAAAATAAATAATATCTAAACAGCTTAGATTTATTTTACTTGTACGTATTTTATACCAGTGGCGGCTCGTGACTTGGATATGTGGGGGTTCAACAATTTTTTTTTAAATACTTACATTTCCTATCATAATTAGTAGCTTGGCTAGATAGAAATCATGAAGTAAGCCGGGAGCCAGGTAAAAACTTGCATCCCTCCCCTACAATTAAATATGTTAAATTAACAATAAATCTATTAGGGAAAGGATTAGCTCAATGGTTAGTGCATTGGACTCCCACGCGGAGGACTCGGGTTCGAGTCCAGCTGTGCTGCCCTTAGGTCTTTTCTTCCTAGGAGCCCCTACAGCTCACTGTCCAGTGATGGGCAGTGTCGTCTGTAACGAGAGAACACTATGCGGAGGCCGGCTAGTGTAAGAAGATCGGGTAAGTTCGTTCGTAAGATCGTAAGTAATGTTCAACGCGCTTGTAACCCCCACTCTTATTTTAAAAAAAGGTAGTAAGAATATAGACATTTCTATACTAACACAAAGAAATTTATATATATATATGTATATATATACTAAATTCTCCAACGCGACCTGTGAACCTCCAAGTTCCTACTTTTTTATACATCTCCTGATATACATATAATTCACTAAGTGTACAATTCATTATACGAACATATTAAAGGAGCTCCTATACTGATATAAGTTCCTATTCTTTTATATCTGATTCTCTAATTTGACTACAAAAATTATTAATTTATTTATTTGATTTTTGATTATTATACATACGAGTATAATCAGGCCAATATATACAATTTTTACTGTGACTAAATGTTCCTAACTAATATAAAAATGAAAATATTTTTTTGAAATTGAAATATGAAAGAAAATAAAATAAAAATAAGAAAATTTGCTTTTTTATTTAATTTTTTTTTTTTCAAATAACTGGCTGGGGGTTCAGTCGCGCAATCGCGAGTACCAGTAGCCGCCACTGCTTTATACTATAACTATAATGCAAGATAACCTACAACTACAGTTGACGTTACAACACAATTTAAAACCTCACATTACAAAAGAGGAACTCCGTATAAGGTAAAATTGAACAGTTACGGACTAATCTTTGATTGACCAAAATGAAAAACGTAAATAAAAAATATTTATGAAACACCAAAAACACTTCTTTCATTGAAATCTTGAAAATTTTGATGGACAAATACTCTTAAATTGATTACTAAGAGTAATTTTTTTTTTACCAAATCTTTAGTTCCTTTAATTCCCGTTGGCTGGTAGAACAGTACTTGTATTAAGGCTTTTTAGAAGAAAACTAAAATGGCCCGGACGGCTTTGGATAAAGGAAATTTCAAGTCAATTTTTCTACAAAACATCAGAAAGAAGCTGGTGCCGAAATCTAGTGGCCAACACATTCGCTAAAAACTCTTCTTTACATGTTTATAGGTTAGGTTATTTAGCCAGTAATTAATCTTTTGAATGATGACAAACAATTCTAGATATAATTTTAAAATAATAACAAATTATTTACAATAGTTAAATTTCTAAAAGTAACAAGAATTCTGTAATCTTTTATTCAATCTGCAAACAATTTCAACTTTTTTTTTTTTTGTTACCTTTTTATAAATCTACACTTTTGCTTATAATTTATCATGGTAATTCTAAATCTACCTTAATAATTCAATTTATTTTCTCAACCTCTGTGTTATTACTTCTAATTACAAGTTAATGAATAAAAGCTAAATTATATTTTTAAAATACACTCAGTTCTACAAAATCCTCAACAGCTATTTTAATATCATAACTTATGAGCTTGGTTTGAAGAGCAAATGGTTAATTTCTGTATTAATGAACAGATTTCAGGGGATGGCCAAATTTACTTCAAAAGTATTAAATAGATGTAAAATACAGCAACTTGTGTATTTCGCGCAAAATAGGTTACAAATGCGCGAATTGTTCTTAGCCTCAATTCGTGGATGTTTTAGTATTTAAAATGGTTGTATGTGGATTTGAAATATCAAAATCTGGTATAGACACACCCCGTTTTTTTTTATGCAGAAACTTCTCACTAACAGAATTTCTACAGTATAGTTTAAAAACAATGATATCTAGTTAAAGACATTTAATTCTATCCAATATGAAATGGAAATGGCATTTTAGACGTGAAGAATAACTCGGAAATACTTTCCCGTCGATTATCCAGTTGATATTCCACAGGATATGATTTTTTCTTTTTTGCTTGAGATCTTAAAACATATTTTTGTAGAAAATTCAATTTCGTAAATCACCTATGAAGATAACAATACTTCCTCTTACAGCAGTAAAGAGTTAAAAAAATTGTAAAATGAACAAAAATCCTTTGTGTAAATTTATTTATACAGTTATTCTGACATAAACGCTACTAATATACGCGACTAATATAAAAAACAAAATGCATACAGTTACCTTTTTTTGCTGGACATCTTTGCTGAAATAAGTCTTGACTTTTAGAACGATCTGATTGTACTATTCCTCATTGTTCACTGTACCTTGTAAAGTGATTCGTTCCTACCTATCCCCACTAACATTTTACAAATGACTTATACCTTAATTAGATTCTTCTTTAGTACTTTTTTTTATCACTCAAATAGTCACCCTGGAGGTCAAATGGGCAACAATTTGCCGAATTGAAATAAATTGACAAGATATGATAGTTGGAATTAAGTCCAATAAACAAAACAAAATTATAGTGTTAAATTGACAAGGTTTTTTGATTAATTTACTTCGTAATAGCTGCATAGTATATGACTTCGAATAGCACCGTCAATATAATCTAGTTATGTTAATGCTAATAAATTCATTCCATTTAGATATAGTTCCAAATTATTACAAATTAAATTTATTGCTTCAATAAATGTAAACTGCTTTAAAATTTAATAGTCACTAAAAGAAAAAAACACCTTTTTTGTTTGCAATTTTATTATTTGTTCAAATAAAATATACTTTCTTAAACAACTGATACCTACTGAAATGTACTGCTGGTTTGAAAATATATTTAATTCTATTGAAGTATGCGAGCAACTGAACGGGTTTACGCATAAACAGACTGCATAATTAATTCCCTGTACAAAATGGAAGATTGCAGTCGTTAACTCTAACGAAAAAAGTAAAAAAGAAAGGTTATGTATGGTCAGCATTTATTACTTCGCATTTATAGTAGCCTTTTGGTTGTAAATATATTAATGGTAAAACTTATAATAAGTTATATTCATTAAATATTAAAACAATGCATTTTAAAGAAAATATTGCAACAATTTTAAATGGCATAATACAAGTTATTAGATCATTTTGAATTCCAAGAAGCCTATTTATTATTTGGCAAACACTGAAAGTCGAAATTAATAACCCTCCTAAAAAAACAAAATGAGAAAGTTCTGCCATGTTAAATAAACAATGTCATTTTTAACTGTTTGTCAACTTTTAAAAGAAATCTAAACAAACTGTCGATGATCAATTTCCGCATAAACAATACACCGACTTCTAAATATAACATCAGCTTTTCATTTTGTGGCTAAAGCCAAAAATCATTTATATTTCAACAAATATTTTAAAAATCATAAAATAAAGCTGCCTACAATTCAAATGTATTATGAAAAAATAAGGGTTTTTTGACGACAGTTGAATGTATATGTAAAATTAGATAATTACCAGATGAAGAAATAATTTTCCGGAAAATACGGAGAAAGAGTTTTCCATTTATTTTGACCATCTTCAAGTTCAATTATTATTACGTATTATTTTTTACTGAACAGCTGGGCGTATTCCTTTGTTTTTTGTCCTTTTATTTTAACTTCCAGCAATCATTTAAGCTCTACCTCCTATGTCCTAGAATCAAAAGTCAAATGCATTAATTCCGGAATACAATGAAACATTTAGTCATTTGTAAAATGTAGGGAAAGAGAGGCAAAGAAACAAATGAATAAAGTAACAGGATGAAAACAAGAGATGCTACAATCGAGAAGAAAGAAAGGTCGAATACATGGAGTTGACGATATAATAGGAATAAAGCGCACTCAGCTTGGGCCTGGCCTTATAATCTAAGTCTAAGTATTTAGGGCCTTATCGCACAGTTAAGGTGAAGCCGAACGATACCTACGATGTTGTCAAAGGATGTTGATCAAGATGGTCCACTTGTACTGAATTAATGAAATCCTGGGCAATCCCGGGAGATCAGGAAAGCACAAAGACCGGAGTCGACCTCTGATCAAAATCCTTTCGACCTTTCTTTCTTCTCCAAATGTTGGGCAAGGGGGAATGTGTGTATGGCGTGCTTAAGCGGCTATCAGTTTCCTTATAATGTTTACCTATGTATCTGTTGCTCTGTGTTAAAGATCCCACAAATATATTTACAGTGCATTCTCATAACCACACAAGAATAATCGCATTACATTTCTAAATGGCAAATCTTCAAATTTCAAATTTTTATTATATATTAGTTGTCTTCAATATTATACAGCTGTATTACAATGAAATAGAGAGCAGCGTGATGTCCTGGTTGCCATGAAATCATTCCTATAGTCAATTTACATTAAGCAAATTTCAATGAGGAATTAGTATTCTAAATTAAAAAAAAAAAACCGCTGATGTCATATCGACTCTGTAAAGTGGTCTAACCGGTGAGGGGATTTTGAGCGGAAACTTGTTGCTTGTTGGATATACTTGGGATATCCAAACAGAGAATCGAGCTTCCTGTGATTTTTCATTTTTGAGTTATGTTTGAATTATGTTTTTGAGGTATTGTGGAGTTATGTAAACAGACATTCACCTAAATACCATTGTCACGGATTCAAAGGACATCAGAACATGTATTTTCGGTGAAGACTCAAACTCGAAAAATTTGCATGATCGCAATACTTTCTCTTAAACCATCAAGAGAAATTAATAGAAGAAAAATTGACTTAAACTGAAATTATTCCATTTTTTCCGGCTCAACTAGTCAAATAATGTTTACGAATGAGAATTAAATATATTGCTAAAATTCCGAGTTTGAGAAAAATAGGTTGACTGGAAATGCAAATATTCTAGTCATTTTCCGCTACTTTCTTGAGAACGACATCACTTTGTCTATCGATCAAATACATGGTTGTGTTTGAAATCTCATTCTAGGAAAACTGAAAGATGCTTGAGGAATTAGAACACTACGCTATCTTTATCTACATCACAATATAGTATATGCTATTTTACTACCTATAATATATTACTGAAGGAGTAATATTTAGTAAACATTCCAAGTTTAAAGAAAATATGTCAATTACAACTATGAGAAATGAAATAAGAAACTATAATTAATATTCTTTATAAATTACTTTATTTTACCTCCAAATTAAGCAATTAGAAAACCACAGATTCAACAGCCACCATAACATTTAGCCTCACGTACCGTCTTAAATTTGAATATAAATTTTTAGGTACATTGGTTAATAATTCAGAAGGCTAAAACTATTAAAGATGTCTACTAAGAAAACAGAAAACGTTCTAATCTACCTAATTAATAAGTACTTTACTCTAGTATACCAAAGTTTCTTATTAGGTACCCCTTCTACTTTTAGTTGAATACCTAAAAGATACCTAGTTGAGCAGCTTGTGGAAAGATCTACGTGATTTGAGAGCGATTTAAGAAATGACCTAGTTGAATCTAAAAACTCGGGCGCTATAAAAAAGGCTACTGCCACAAACGCCGCTTTCGAAATGACTTAAGTAGAAAGGTAAAGCTCTGTACAGATCACGGGCAGCACAGATCTGGTTCAAAAAATTTAGAGAGGGTGATATGAGCTGGAAAGTAAGCTTCATCCAGGACGTCCACTTAGATTCACCATTTCTGGCGACTGCTGTAGAAGTAGATCTTTGCACCAGCACCAGAAAACTTTCAGATGATGATTTGGCGTGTCCCACTCAACCGTAAACTGCCACCTGAATGTAGCCGCTAAAGTTTCCAGAAGCTGCCGAAACATCCACATCAATTTGCCCCAACAAGCCGCACGCCGAGTTGAAGTCTGTAATATCCTTCTTCAAACCCGAGTGATTTTCGTTTCATCAAACGAATTATTACTTGCGATGAAAAGTGGGATTAATTCGAAAAACAACAAACAAAAAGAATGGATGGATGGAATGGAATGAAGAAGATTAATAAGGCCATTCAGATGTACCGAGCCCCGAAGGAAAAGAATTGAGAAAAAAATTATGCTGTGAGCGTGGTGGATTTACTGGGACGTCATTCATTTTGAGTTAGTTCCTGACGGTCGTCTGATTTCATACGCACTCTACTCTACTTAGCTAAAACGCGTGCACTCCGTTTTGGCTGCAAAATATCCACCATGAGTTAACTGAAAAAGACAACTTCAACAAGACACGTTATGCCACACATGCCACTTCAAACGTTCTCAGTAAACGAAGATTTGAATTTTGAGCTCCTCCCTCGCGCAGTTTGTAGGAACCCTCTGATTACCATCTCTTCCGCTCCATGGCCCACTTTTTACCTGGTAAAAAAATGCAAATACGGAGGAGGTGAAAACGGGATGTTATGGCTTCAGGTTCAGAAGGACATCGAATTGTTGGCTCACAGATGCGTCCAAGTTGTAGAAAATGGTGGCCTGTATTTCGATGAGTAAGTTTAGGAGGTGAGTCAACAAACCATTTTTGAAAATTGTAAGGTGAAAAATGCAAAGCCGTTTGTTACACCTAAGTATAATATAAAAACAACAAATTTTCTTAAATCAGATATTTTTTCAAATAAAAATTATTATTCTTAAAATTAATTTTTATTTCACAATCTCATTTAAATAATAATATTAAATCTAATAAAAATATCATAATTGAATCAACTACACTATTAGATATTAGCAATCGATTGATAACAATCGATTTATTTGAGCAGTAGGGACAATATGACATTACTGGTTTGTTTACATTGCTATCCTAGAGTGCTGTTACCGAATTTGTTACTGATTAATAAACAATATTTACATATTAGGAAAATGAAAGTTGAGGAACCTTAAAAGTATAATGGAGCTAAGGCGAATAAATTTTGGATGAAATGAAATATTACCTATTTTTCTAAAATGCCGGTTTAAGAAAAGAGAATTTAATGTTATGTATAAAGTGATTCTTATTTAATTCACATTGGGTGAAATGTATACATTTTTAAGGTAAGCCTCAGGTTTTAAGAAATAAAATATATCAAAAGGACCGAATTTAATGGCTTTATAATTTTTATTAAAAATAGGATTGCTTTTTAAAGCAGCAAGCTTTTATTAAGAACATTAGCCAAGTTATTATATAAAACATAAAATTCTAATAGTCGAAAAACAAGATTACTGATGCTATTAAAAAAATAATTCAGTACTCACAGTCTAGTATTTTGCTGCAGTAGACTCTACAGCTCACCCTAATCACATGTCTTTAGAAAACTGTTCATCCAGTTTGAAGGATATTTCCGCCTTACAGCCTGTGTAACAGCGCAAGCTCCAATCTATTACTAAAGTGGGGATTAAAAAAAACATTGGAGTCTAGGCTGGCTTACTTCCCAATTACGAGGGGGGGAGTTAACACAGTTGATGTTTGACAGTAGAAACGCACCCGAAACCATCAAAATGACCTTGAGAAAGTTTTCTTTTTTTTTTAGGCTGCTGGGTTAACCAGTTAGATTTAGGTCATCATAAATTCTCACGAGCAGTTGTAGATTTAAAAGTAAGCATAGAAATTGGTGGTATTTGAAGAAAAACGGCAAAATTAATAATAAATATATAGAGCAAATAACTAAACATCGAATCCTCAAGACAAGTGGACATAATTAGAGTCTGGCATGAAACGATGCTCTTACATAAGAATTATGTTTACAAGAAATTTCAATATTTATTTTCCTCCTGATCATGGAAATTTGTATAACACATTTGATTGTATTATATTTTATAATGGTGTTAAATTGTACAATTTATTGGGATGCACTATAGTCCAGCCTCCCCCAGTTTATTCTAAAATCAATATTAAAAAATAAAATATTAAAATTGCTAGGCCTACAAGTGCGCAGTCAGAAAATAGCAAGTTTAAAGTTGTTTGGAGCCTCTTAATTCTTCAATTTATTTTATAATAAAAAGCTAGTAGAAATCTAAGCAGGATCTTCAGCTCTTAAAAAATCTGGACACATCTTTTTTCTAATCAGATCCCCTTGTCATATCCATAACATATTATCGACATTCCGACTTGCTTAAATAGAAAGCGCACTGGCCACAATCTTCAGGTATTTAGGTGCCCAATAAAATACTCTAATCTAACTGCACCTACTCCATCCATAGGGAGAAAGTGGACCAGCCAGGGATATTGGCGTTTCTGCGAGTATCCCACCACCCCTTAATGCCTGAACTACACTGACAAACCTAATACCACAAGGCACAACTGGTAAGCATTAGTGAACTCCCTTCATAGGTAAACTCTAGCTAATCACGCTATAGTATGTTGACTTTACAAGCGATTATATTCTATGTGCAAGCCCTAACGCCCAAGCAAGCCGCCATAATAGAGATCTTTTAGGCTGCAATGGATTTGTCTCTATAGCTTCTCCCTCTGTCTGTCAACAAGAACATTTACACCATCAGTCTCATTCAGTGAACCTAAGCTGGCACATTAGCATGTAAAGGTATACATACGCCCTTATTTGGTTTCAATAGCGCACCAACAATGGCAAACTCTGTTCTCGCCACCATAAACAGCTTATTTTCATTTTCTGCTGTATATTCTTAAAAATTTATTGATGATTCCTTATTAGATTTGATGCTGTCCACTGTAGTCGTCAATGATTTTGTTTTTCATCACTCGCAAGCACACTCACATAGGCATGCCCAAACACAGTAAACTATTTTTTTGATTCATGTGGCTCCAATACAAGTATTTCCATTAAAAATTCAAGTTAAATCTAACAGGAAAAGAAAGTTAATGCTTTTTGCAGTATAATTTATTCAACATTCTCGATCTTACCCTTGCTTTGCCTTAATCATTTCCAGGAAAGGTTTGAATAAGCAAATGGAGAATAGGAAAACAGTTTTAAAAAATTATTATTTTATGTACAAATAAAAAGACAAAACAAATTTTGACAACATAATCTGCAATAAATATTTATGTTTACAAATATAACAAGATACATTTCCTAAACTTTAACTTTATTTGAAAAATTATAACTATTTTTTATTTGATTTAATAAGCTGTAATAATTTCATGAAATGATGTTTGTAAATTCCATTTGTATCGATTACCTGTAGCAAAAGCAAAAAAAAAAAATTATAAATACATAAAAATATAAGAAAATAAGGCGATTCAGCAGGGATCTTGGCGTATTTGTGCAAGGAACCAAGAGTGTGGATAAAAATGAGGAAGCAGCTTGCCGCGGTAGCTGAGGTACGCTCAGATCCAAAACTTATACAGATTATTTGCAATGAAAACATACAATGGAATAATTAAATATGTTAAAGGGAAGTGCTGCTGATCAAATCCCTAACCACTGAAAGAAAAAATATCTGTTTTGTAAACTTCAGTGACCAATCAGCAAGTTTTTTCCCCCTCAAACTTTTTTTTTTACTTCGGTTATTCAGCCATACTACGTCGCGCGGCCTAGAGCATGATGTTTTGAGTTGGATACGAAGGGGGCTCCTGAAAACAATCTCGGACGCGAACAACTTCACCACAGTATCAAGACAGTAGATAGGCAAATCTTTACATTCTCTTATTGCTTGCTAGAAGAAAATGTCTAAGGGTTGTCTTTTCATGAAAAAACAAACATGACAGTTGCGACATGCGTAGAAACGTTTTTCACCTCCCTGCCCCGCTATGAGAAAAAATTCGTTCGCTTTTTACGAAATAGGTGCCTCCAAAAAACTATTATACGTTAAATCTGTTGTTACCGAATGATTTGTTTGTATGTGTTTGAATGAACAAAATATTTTAAAAATGAAAATCAGAGAAACTCTAACATTATCCATGAATTTGAGATTCGACACAGTTTTCTGTCAACCGGAAAAGCAACTTTACCCCGTGTCCCCAGTTTTTCATCAATTACTGGAAAAGGCTGCAAGAGTTTCATTAAACTTCAAATATTAACTAAACGATATAGCTATATCTAAATATATGTCGGAGACTGAGAAGAGCATATGGGCAAAGGAATATGAAGACGAAGAATTTCATGTAACCAGACCCAGTGATTCAGAAGGAATTTAAGATTAAAATAATGAATTATTGTTACTAAGTCATGTGGATGTTTCCTTAGAAATGGATTTTTTTTTTTTTTTAATTTAAGGCGCGCCAACATCCTGTCATTGGCGCCCGGAGCCTTTAATGGCACTGCTGGCCTCCGGACAGTGTTCTCTTGCTATAGACAACCACTCATCAGAATGATAAGTAAGAGTCATACTTAAGAGTACTTAATAATTAAGCTTCGAAATATATATATTGCTTTTATTTGAGCTATTTTGGGAATGGGGGAATTAATATTTTTTAAGATACCGGGAAAGTGCAAAGTTTCAAAGTGATGCTAAAGTTCTACAAATAAATAATAATAAAGAAGACAATTAAGTATGTTTAAAGACCAAATTTGAAGAAAATCAGTTAACCGGAGGAAATGCGTCTTGCAGAATGCGTTTTTTCTATTTAGAAAATTCCGATTGAAGTAATGGAACATCATGTAATTGCGCCATATTATTATTTCATGGAACTGAAGATCAGGGTACTTCTTATCCGACTTTTGAATCTAATATTACTTGTAGAAGACCATTTTGATAATGACACTGAAATTAAAAAAAAAAATCGTTACCAATAAAATTATTTCCTGAAGTGAAGTAGGCGGGGCTTGTTGTTATAGAGGCATGTTGTTACAGTGTAATTTCAAAAAAATCGGGTGAGAGAAGCACTTCCTAAGTGGTCAAAGTTGAGAAATATGCGAGTGCTGTTTGTTGTAACCAGTTCCCCCTAAGATTCTGTTGCATATGGCGGCATTGTGTGACTTTTCTCGAAATATCATAGTGAAAGCTACATTTTATTATTGAAACCGAAAGCTGCGATCTGAAAACTACTAAAGGTAAGGCTTTCATACTTATGCGTTAATTCATACATCCTTAACAATAATTTCAAACCAATATGGTTGCGCTAGTATTCTTTGACCTATGTGTTTACGGATTAATTAGTGAAATAGCGTCAGTGGGGTTAGTTGTTATACTTGGAGCTTGTTGTTACAGTGTAACAACTTGCCCCACTGCATATCTTAAATCAAATCGCGGTAGATCTTAAAAGAAATGAAGCCAAAAACGAGAAAGTTGGCAATTCTAACAAAAAGAAAATCTGTGTCTCCAAAGCTGCGAACAAGAATAAAAAAATAATTTGCCATCATCAAGTTCCGGCGAAAAAGTTGAGGACTGGCTATGTCTGAAATGTCTAAAACCATGGTCGCAGTCAAAAGGTGGAGAAAACTGGGTTGAATGCATGCAGTGCAAAAATGGGCCCATTCAAAATATGTAAAAATGACCGTAGATATATTTGCCACAATTATAACTCGGACTTAGAGATGGGTAGTGACAGCACATAGAAAGAGAATGAATGTTCAAGCATTTAAGTTTGTAATAATCCATGTTTAGATCATAATCAAGCTGCTATTATTATTAAAATAAAAATCTGATAATTTGTTTATTGAACATATTTCAGTTTTATTTCCTTAAAACGAACACCCAAACATGTATTTTATACATTGTATCAACTTACCCCCCGCAAGTACAATAAGCCCCACCGAAGGGCACGATGTTACAGCATGTTCATTTTAATAGTATTTGAATTTTTTAAATGTTACTTCATTTTGAAAAATCTCAAAAAAATATATAGTTAGTGGGACACAACAAATTAATCAATTTTCAGCAATTTTGAGTGCGACCTACAGCAATTAAAAAGTGTTAACTGAAATTTGTAACAAGCCCCACCCTCTTCCAATCACCTGATATTGATTTGATAAAGAATATAAATGGCATTGCCGTATTTCCATACGAAACGGAACTTCGCAGCTATACGTGCAATAATATTCTTTTTTAATAATAATTTTAATTAATACTAATAATCTTTAGTTTATTATTATTATTAACTGGGTGCCTATGGCGCGGGACCTAAGCCTATGTGGCTTTTATCCCTCCAATTTATCCCCTTAATTAATCTACAGTATCCTAAGATATCTTTCAGCTCCAACCCACCCAGGCGGTCCTGCGAGAGTGTTGCCCTCCCAAATACGCGAAACCTAGAACCAGCGAAATGGGGACACTACATAAATATAGTGATACACCGTTTCCCTAACTCCATCATCACAGTTCTGACATATGGGACTTTTTAAAAATAAAAAGTTTCTTCTTTAGACCCAGCCAACTAATTTTTTGCTTGTTTAATTAACAACGGCCAAACACAACTATTGTTTACATTGAAAATAATAATATAATAATAAATTAACTAATACATACAAGAGTCGCCTTCTGTCCACTGAACTGGTTCAAGAAATATAATAGTATTTTTTCTATTGCAGTTCCGTATTTGCAGCATACGAATTGAGAAATCTGGCCGATGGATCTTTTACATCACACCATTTCGGCATCCAGTAATATGGTGTTAAAAATTTTGCTTGCTTAGGAAATTCAGAATCAAACACTTGTCTAAAAAAACATTTTAATAATAAATATAACTTTTTTTACACACACACAAAGTAAGAATAAACAGAACATTTGTAGTAAAGTTATTAAATTAAATCTTATAGAATTTTAAAAGCGGTTTCAACTTCTAATTCTAGCAAATAAACTTAACCATAAAAAAAAAATGGGTCAAATATTTTTCGATATAATTGTTACTTACAATGTTTTAATCATAAAAAGTCCTAACTTTCTGGAGAATAAAAATTGAAAACAGTAGAAATTCATTTAACGTGGCTTTAAGCACTGGGACAAACTTCATAAGCGAATAATTTTTTTTTTTACTTCATTACTTTTCATTTCATCGTTAAATTATTTTATTTGCTTAACTTTATTAACAGAAAAGTGGTCATTTCTCTTGAGGATGGTGTCAGAGCAGTCGTTCAAAGCGGAGAAAGGACATAGCGCACTAATAGGTGGCAGAAGGTTTAGGTTTGTCACGCCATCGTGTATTTTAGGGAAATAGGGGAAGACGGTCGGAGACCTAGAAGTAGAAGGGTCACAATTGACTGGGTCGACCTATTTCTTTTGCACTCAGTTCTATGCAAACGATTTCCTACGGCTACAGAGCTCAGGGACAACTTATTTAAAGAGCTGATAGTCATCGTGAGCTCTAAAACCGTCAAAAATGATTGCGAGAAGTAGGTTTGATGGCAATCAGGGCCAGCCTAACTAGGAATCATCGTGTTAGCTTTTGCAGAAAATGGTGCAATGACCGCTGCTAGGTATGTTGTAGAAGTTCACCTAGAGGCAGTCACAACGCTTGCTATTTATCGGGGACATTATGCTAATGGATGATAACAGCAGATCACACACAGCTAGAGTTGTAACCCGCTTCTTGGAGGAAATCGGTATAAATATGATCGATTGGCCTGCATGTTCTCCGGACATGAATACTATAGAAAATCTATGGGACATGCTCAAGAGGCATTAGCTCGTGATCAACCTCCAACTACTCTGAAACAGCTCCGCATTGCCCTACAAGAAGAAAGGACTGCTATTCGACAAGAGACCATCAATTAAATTTTCGAGTTTCCACCGAAAATACATGTTTTGTGGTTCTCTGAGAACATCAAGAAGTTGTGTGTGTGTGTGTGTGTGTGTGTGGTGGGGTTAGGGGTGTATGAACAAAATATCTCACAAGGGAAAAAATCATAGAAAATTTTGAAACTTGATTATTTGTTTATTTAATATCATCGGATATGTCACGAAGGTCAAAATCCACCAATAAGTTTGATTTAATGAATGTATTTTTTACTATTTTGCAATTTTGTTTAAATTTTGTAAACTATCTGCATATAAACTTATCCTTATTTGAAATGTTTTTCTGGAGAAGTGTTGACTTCCCGCTAATGTACTATTTTAAAGTCTCTTATGTTTGACTAACTATGTATTAAAAGGAGACAATTATGTTTAAAAATACGAAATTTAAACCGAAATGATGACTTTTAGAATGTACCTTCTCGCGAATACTTAATAGTTTTTCCTTGAACTTGATACATACACTACACACTTTGAATTTTTTTTTACTATTTAAAAAATTAATTTTGGGACATTCTGGAAGAAGTAAGACAATAGGCAACTATCCCTATGTATCCTTCCAATAGGAAGTAATAAAATACCTTCTACATCCACAATCCTCTTTTAATCCAAACATAAAGAATATTAAGACGGAATCTATTAAAAAATAAAAATATTCGAAGAAATCTAGAGAGAAATATTACATCAAGTTGAAAATACTAAAATTCAAACCTGTAATACAGGGCCTCCTTTGTAGGTGGAACAAGATGGGCATATTTCTGTTTAGCCTGTTCCAGAGCTTCATCAGGAACTCTGCACTCAACTATCTCTTGTATCATTTGGAATAGGGATTTTCTAATTGAAGTAACGCCGTCGCTAAAAAATGCAAATACATTGTTCTAAGTAAATTTTCGTATGAAATATATATCTGAATAGACCTATGTAGTAGAAAACAAAGTTTTAAAAAAATAATAATAATAATGAAAAAGACATTAGGTCAAATTTGAATTAGTTAAAACAATGAATTAATTAGAAAATTTTCACAGAATTTTTATAAAATGCAAAAGTAAATACAAATCAAGTGATAACTAAAACGTGACGAACAATCAGAGATTTCTCCAAAGTACGTAATTTGTATTTATTTCAGATAAAACAAAACAATGATTTAACAGAAACAACTAATAACTGTTATTTTTATCTTTTGTGTATCTCTGCTGTAATTTTTTTCTTAAGTTTATAATATGTTCCACTAAACATTTTTTTTTCTCTACATCTTTTAAGACTACCTATACTTTAAAGCCTTGATAAAGACTTTAAACTTTATTGAAACGTTGTCATAAGTGAAGTTTTATATATATAACATAAGAAAAAATCTGGTGTGAAACACTCACACAACTTTCTCTTACTGCAGCTTACAGAATTATATTGACAAATTTCTTCAAATTTATAATTTTTAACAAATGTTTGCTTGCCTTAAATTTTAGATCAACGGGAGGATGTAAACTTAGTAAAATGACCAAATGGGATGACAAGTATGAAATTTCTGCGATTTTTCGTTTTTGAGCTAAGCTATTCACATGCAGAGAGAGGAAGGGGGAGAGGCAGGCAGCAAACTCGATATCGAAAATTTGAATTGTTGCAACTGTTGGCCGTTAGAATCAGAATCACCTTATCGAAAATTTGGCACGATTACAATACTTCTTGAGGGGACCTTACACTTTCATTCGGAATGTCATTCTGAATGACACATTCAGAATGACATTCCTGAAGCAATCCTGAAGGAAGCTACACCTATCAATCAGACTGACATTCTGATTGAGAGCATTTTAGGTTAGTTTAAAATGAACTGTCATTGAGTGTGTTGTACAGTGTTGGGCAATCGAGAAAAAAAAGAGTGAAATGAAGAAAACTATTAAGTTGAAACTTGATATTCCGTTTAGGTATCACCATGGCATCTGACAGTGGGTCATCTGTCAAAATTCCTTGACCGGAAGTGCCACTTTATTTGTTAGTTTTTTTACTTTTTTGCGATTTTCTCAAAAATGGCTCCAACGATTTTCTTAAAACTTGGTATAACAACTACACATACAAAGAGCTACAACTTTTATTTGAAACATTTCTCTGGGAAAATTCATTTAAGGGCAGTTATGGGGGAGGGGTGGGGTTAGGTTTTCATCTAAAGTGCTCTTTCAATTTATTAAACAATTCTATCACCTAAATAATGTTAATTAGAATTAAATATGTTGTTGAAATTCCGAGTTTGATAAAAATCGGATGACCGGAAGTGCATTTACTTTAGTACTTCACTAAATGATTTTTCCACTTTTTCGCGATTTTATCAAACATGGCTCAAACGATTTTCTTCAAACTTGATATATCAACTACATATGCAAAGAGCTACAACTTTTATTTAAAACATTTTTCTAGGAAAATTCATTTAATGGCGCTTTTAAGGGAGGGGTGGGGTTATGTTTTTCTCTAAAGTGCTATCATAGTTGATTATACAATTCTATCATCCAAACAAAATTAATTAGAAATAAATGGATGGCCAAAATTCAGAGTTTCAAGGAAATTAATTAACCGGAAGTGCGCTTTTACTGAACGGTTTATTCAGTTTTCGTCGTATTTGAATTAATTTGGTACACAAACTATAAAATTTGTCAATTATAATTTTGATAACTGGAGTAAGAGAAAGTTGTGTGAGTGTTTCACACCAGAAATGAATAAAAAAATGCCCAGCGCGCCAACTGTCTCCGTTGCAAGTTGAGACTAGACTGACAAAAAGATTGTCGCGCAACACTACACCTTCATTCTGAATGTCAGTCTCCCCACCAGTTGGTATGAATGACAGTCTGATTTCAAAATATCTAGAAATCCATCAGTCATAACCGTCATTCCATCAATCACTACCATACATTATCAATCAGAATGTCATTCTCAGTTATGACTGACATTCCGAATGAAAGTGTAAGGTCTCCTTTAGAGTAAGAGAATAAAAACTGCAATAATCGGATTTCAACTAAAACCTTAGTGCCCATGACACTAAGTTTTTAAAGTTCCTGCTCTGTTTCGTTACAGTTTACTTTTTCTTTTTTTTTTTTCGAAACTCCGTTTCATCTTTTTCATGAACATTATGCTCTTAAACATTTCCTTAAGATTTGGTGCGCTATAACTGGCGGCGTTATCGAACCAGAGACAGAAATTACCTTCCACTTCAGACCTGGATTACTAATGAAACACAAGGCTGATTTGAGATGAAAATGGGCTAATGGACCCATCTGCCTTCTAAATCATTCTTAGTAGAACGCTAGTTGCGAGAAATTTCAAAACTCAAATTATAAAAAATTACAAATGTCTGTATTAAAAGGAATGATCTCATTTAGATTGAAAGATGCATTGATTGCAGAACCAAAGCCTCTTAGGTTTTGTTAGTTAGATTCCCTAGCTTGTACAAGACTGCGTTTATGCAAGGCTGCAATATGTAGTGGTGAACTGAAGTTAGCCTGAGGTAGATGCACGTATTCAAATAGCGTAATGTTGGATGATGTCAGTATTAAGTGCTGCACAATTTAATAGAGTGGGATATTCACAGCACCAGCACCCCATAATGATTATAAGAAAAAGAAAAAAAGGTTTGATGTTTTAAATCCTCCCTTTGACAAGTAACTGAAGTGTGTTACTAGTTCTTCAGAAATATAGTTATACAGATCTGATCATTACCTGAAAGCTTCCTTGTGTCTCCAAAGTATATTCTTTGGTAGAAGATCTTCATTATCGAATGCAGCTCTCAAAAGATGTTTTTCTATACCATCCTGTGGCTGGCGTAGTTCAGCTGGAAGACTCAGATAGTAATGTGTAAACTGAAGATCCAAGAATGGAGTACGCAATTCTAAGCTACAAAATAATTACTCGCCAAGGTTAAATCATAAGTTATAAATCAAGAATTCTACTAAATTATTGTAATGTTTTCTAGGTTCAAAAAGAAAATTACCCATGAGCAGCTGTAGTTCTGTCCGCCCGCTGTCCATCATATAGATGTATATCTTGAAGTAAACGTATACTCTCTTTATGGGCAGCTTCTGCATCCGGCGCATCTCTAAAATATATATAACCTTGTGCAAGCTCATCAGCTCCTTCTCCGCTCATCAGAACAGTTGTTTCGGTATTATTTTTTACATATTCCGAGACAAGATACATGCCTGTAGATTTTATAAGTCATTAAGAAAAAAAGAAGTCCACATTTAGAGTTAGACATAGTTAAAAACAGTACCTTGTAAAAATATCGTTATACTTAATTAATGAAGTTGTTTTCCTTTAATTATATATTGCAAAATATAATAGTAAGAAATAGTATAAAAAATTGTATATATATCGCACCAACTGAAGCTCTAACCGTAGTAATATCACAAGTCTCGATGCATCGTAACACTTTATCCAAAGCACTGGCTACATCTTGTTCAGTAAATGCAACTTCATGATGTTCAGTTCCACAGTGGAGGGCCACCTGTCTAGCTGCTACAAGATCCGGGGAACAGCCCATGCCAATTGAGAAAGTCTATAAAAGTAGAAATTACAAATTACTTTATTCCAACCAAAACAATTAATACATTTATCGATTTATTGCATCAACATTTTATACAGGGTATCCCATCTAATGTGCACACTCCATTTATCTCCTGTCTCTTCGGAGATGAGAAGAAATTGCAAATGGTAACTCCCCATGTTTTTTTGCTGGATTCAGAAAATGACAGTCGCGCATATGTGCCCACTGTGCTATATGCCCAAACGATGCTAACTTTATTATTTCAAGTGGAAACCTCTTTTTTTACTCTAAAAGTAGATTTTTTCATGGAAATGAGCCCAAGAACATGAAAATCGGACAATTAGTTCCGGAGCATGATTTTTTAAAGCAGGAATAAATTCGTACAGACGGCTTTGATTACGTGTTACAATTCTTTTTCCCTCCTCTTTATTTTTTTATTTCTTTACATTTTTAATTTTATTTTTGATTGAACTTTGAACATAATCTGTCTTTAACTTATCAAGTAAGCAATTAACAAAAGTATTTAATGTTATAAATGAGTACGTCTCTGTTGATTTTTTATTATGCCGTGGCAAGTATTCTTCCCTCAAGAAAAATCGCAGATGTTCGGAATTTTCTTCGAGTGCGGTCGAAATTAAAAAGGAGCGCTTATTTTTACAATGAAAGGTTCCCGCAACATTTCTACAAGTGTTTTATAATTATGCGCATTTTGGGTGTTTTACGGAGACAGGTTTAACTGTTCGCACCGGACATCGGGTAAGGGGTAGGTACACAAGAAATTGCAATAATGAATTGGACATTCTATTGTCTTTGTAAGAATAGGGAACATAGTTCCCTCCGTCCGGTGAACAGAGCTTTAAGAATTTCTAAAACTGCAGAAGGAAATATCCTACGGAAGTATGTAATAATAATTTCTACCCATATCGTTGTCATGTGTTACATGGTTTTCGCACAGGTGATGAAGCACGGCATTCAAATTTCCTGGCGATAATTATCGTGCTTCTGGCAGACATGCCTGATTTTTTATCATTTTGTCTGTGGTCGGATGAAGCAAAATTTACCAATAATGGATTATTAAACCTGGGCTGAGGGGAATCCGCACGTCACTTACTCCAGTCATCCTCAGGTGGTTTTTTTCTATTAATGTTTGGTGTGGGTTAATTGGTGACTTGCTTATTGGCCTTACATCTATGAAGATAACATTTATGGCGATCGGTATTTGGATTCTTTCGCAATGTATTACCCCAACCAATGGACGAGATTCTTTTTTTACTCGGCAACAAATGCGGTCCCAACACGACCGATATCCCGCCCATGTACAATCGCTGTTCGGAAGTTCCTCGATGAATATTCCCTAATTGTTGGAGCAAAACTTTGCTGAAAAAGGGCTGCTCGCTCCCCGATCATACCCTTTTGGATTATTCTTTTTGGGGTTATTTAAAGGGACGTGTTTACGGTACACTGATATCCCGATCGCTAGCCGAGAAGAACTGCGAGAGAGGGTCATCAAGGCTTGTCGATCTTTGAGAAGGGAGTCAATTCCTCATGTTCCGATAGTTAGAGCTGGCTTGTGTGTATCTGAAGGAGGTGGACATCTTGAACAGTTGTTGTAGACAGGAATTCATGCTGTCAAATATAAAAATAAAAGGAATAATATCAAGGATGAGATTTCAGAAGTTTTTTTTTAGTTGTTTTTGTAAGGTACTTTTATTTTTTTATTCTTCTATGTTTTTAGTGTTAGTTTTTATCACAAATTTTTAACTTCGCCAAAGCTTGTCCCAAGCCCGGTTGAGAAAGGAGGAGCGAAAAAGAATGTTAACAAGTGAACAAAACCATCAGTACGAATTTATTCCTACGTTAAAAAATTCCAAAACTACTAGTCCGATTTTAATGTTCTTGGGCTCATTTTCCATGAAAAAAAAAAACGAAAAAAAAAATATAAAAAGTTGGGGTGTCCAATTAAATAATCGCACCGATTTCGACCACAGCACATTGCGCACATATATGCGACTGTCATACTCTCAATCTGCACCAAAAAATAAGGTAGGTTACCATTTACAATTTGTTTCCATCTTCAAAGAGACAGGAGATAAATGGGATGTGCATATTAGTTGGGTCACCCTGTATAAACCCGAAAATTCAGATTTTTTCCATCCATTCTTTCTCTTATCCACGAAAGAGAAAATTATTTAGGCTAGCAAAACGAAAGACCAAGTCCATGGAAAAAAAACTTCGCAGACGTTGTATGATTAAAGGGCGGATAAAAAGAAGAAAAGAGAGAAAAATGGAATTTTCGGCACCTAAAGCTCCAGAAGGGATTATCGGGGACAATTTGTACGGCTTTCGGAAAAGTTTTTTTACATACGAATGAAATATCTTCCTTTGACAGTGACACTAGTAATCTTGATTGTTATTTCACCCATTTCTTTGGCGAAACAATTATCTTTTCAAACGTGAGGTCACATAATTTCTGATTTTGGATATTAATTAATTTGGACTGTCGGACCATGGTTGCAAGGCACAGTCTTCCAAGGAAACTTTTTATTCAGTAAGGATCTTTTAGTGGTAGATTTTATAGAAATTAGATAATAGGTTTCATCAATTTTTTTGTGTGCAAGCATTATGCAGGCAATTTCTAAAGTTGGGGGAGGGAATTTTAATATAAAACATGAGTATGGTGGGCCCTTCTGGAGCCCTAAGTGCATAAACTTCCTTCACTAAGACCTTTCTTTTGCAGTAGAATTGGAATAAATACGCTATGGAGGAAACCATTCCAGTTTCAACGGAATACCCATACGGTTTCAACTATTACCCTATAAAATTGGCTTGTGTATAAATGATGAGAACTTGGGCCTCTCTTGAACTAAGATCTAAAAAGGAAGGTTTTTAAGATGATGTTGTGAACACAAATTTTTATTAAAATCTTAGGCAGTCTTACTTAATAAATACCTGAATTTTATAAGGAAGATTATGTTCCTTGGCTAGTTTGACTAACAAAGCAGTTATAAGACTTGAGTCTAAACCACCAGATAATAAACATCCAATTCTCCTTTCTGACATAAGTCGTTTTCTTATTGATTCGGTTAACAATCGACGAATCATGGCATGGGTATCTGAAGCACTAATATCTGGAACAATGCTGTAATACTGTAATTGTACAATACAATACAAAACGTAACTGTGTGGTAAAATAATAATTGGAAAAAACAATTGTTGAAACAAGTTTCGGAAATATTTAATTATTTTATACTGATAAGTTAAAAAACGTAATGAACATAATACTTTCTAATGAAAGAAAATGTAAAAATGTCTCACCTGATTGTGGAATATTGGTTTTAAATTTTGGAGGATCTCCAATATTGTAATATTTCTTTTCTATAACAAGTTTTGTCCTTCCTGATGGTAGTATATCGTATTCAGCATAATGACCTGGTGGAAACTGTTTCAGTGTCCAAGACTCACCATTAAGATACTTTGTACCAAGTTGAACTATACCTGTAAAATGTATTTTTCCATTATCAGGTTTTGTGGAATGTATGCTAATCATCAATAATGGAAGTTTTCGTTTGATGTCCAAGTGGACTAGATACTTGTTTTGAGATCTTTTTGCTGTTCCTGTAGCTATCCCATTCTAACAGTTAGTTCAATGTACAAGTGAAATATATCAACACGCACCCGGCATGAAGGCATATTGATCTGCGCAAACACTTGGCTTTAAACTACTCACAAATATAATCTCTAGACCAAGAATTCTCAATCGGGTTAGCAAGAAAGGAAAGAAGGAATCTGTAAGGTTCAATGAATATGAAAGAATCTTGAAGATCGAAAAGCAAATTCGATACATTTATTAAGTTTGACTGATTTTATAGAAATGCATGCTAAATGTTCGAAAAACCACGATTTGGATTTCTTTTTTTATTCAATTTTCAAATATGTTAAAATATATTCACTTTTTTCAAAAATCATTGTTGTAAAGAATAAATTTTGTAACAAATGTCACAAAATATATGGATATTCCTTCAGTGACCTTTTCATAAAGTAGATGAGTATATGTTAACAAGTGCAATATAAATTAAGCACTTCTTAGAAGCAGTTTACCTTAGGAATATCTGAAGATAATTTATAAATTTTGTTTTACAACATAAATAAAGCGATTTTTTTTTATGTAAATGTGAAATCCGACATCAAATATCCTGTTTTTCGGACAAATAAATATTACAGCTTCCTAGCACATTGCGTTTCCGGACGATTCTTACTCTGATCAAGGAATCCATTCTGAATTATTAAAAAAAAAAAAAGTTTTTAAGTGATGCCATTTTGGCATTATTTTTTTGCCTAATGAAAATCGACAGAAGTAAAATGGGACATTTCTCAGAGAGGCTGTATTGGGGATTGTTTTTTCACGAACCCTTTGAATTCAAAGGAGTTATATTTGCTGATATTACATAGTGTTTGCAGAATGGTAGAAATAATTTAGGTAGGTTATATTAATCCTTATCCATGAGATATGAGGCAATAAAAGTCCGTTTATTTTTAGTAACCTTGGCAACCTGACGTTTCGGAGCAACGGTTCTATTTGGTGAGTTTATACTTTGATTCATAATAAATAGTACGATGGTAACAAATTCATAATTCTGGTTCTGGGAAGAATGTATAGGATTTCTTTTTAGAATTGAGTAATTAACTTTTATACTTGTCCCTTATCTCTTTAGTTATGAATAAGTGTTTTTTTTTTTTTTTTTTAATTCTTTATATTATTTATCACACTACGTAACGAAAGAACACTGCCCAGAGGCCAGCAGTGCTTAATAGATTGCTAAGTCTTATTGTCCCCTAACAAAATCTATCCCTACCTACCATTATAAATAAATAATTCTACTTACCTTTCCCTTCAGAACAGAGACCAAGTATACCCGAAGTGGTTTCCAATCGGTAAAGTGGTCTGACGCCATAAGGATCCCTGGCTGTGTACACTTTCATACGTTTAGAGTCTATTAAAGCAAAAGCAAACACGCCGTCAAGTTTTTGAACGCATTTTTCAATACTAAATCCAGCTCCATACATTTGTAAAATACATTCAACATCACAATTTGTTTCATATTTGAAACTATATTCGTAGCCGAGCTAAAAAAAAAAAAAATCAATGCACTTTTATATTTCTTTGTTGGCTTGTCGGACTGCTGCTATGGGGATAAAAAAGAACAAGTTTTCTCTTTTCTTTTTTGAGAATTTTTTATTTTTATTTTACACCATTTTGGGTGAACATTGTTCACCTTCTTTAGGGGAGTCTTTCAAGAAAAATTAAATAAAAAGTTACTTTAACATTTTCTCATAACGTGTTAGTTAAGAGAAATCGCCGGGGTAAAATAAAAAATTCTTGTTTTATTGCCCATTGCACCAGGCTGACAAGCCAACAAAATGAATATTAAAGCAATCAAAAAATTCGAATATTGCATTCTAATAAATAATAAAAAAAATAAAGAAAGCTCACCTTTCTGAAATTATAAAGTTCACCATTACAAATCAATGTTAAATGTGGATACATATGCAAAATCATAGGTTGCATACCATAGACACTGTCGACAATTGAAAGCCTGGTAAATCCGATACAAACATTCTGAAGCAGTAAACAATAGCAAAGAAATCAAGAACAGTGCCATTATGTAATATTAAAATAAAAATAGAATAAAACCCTCAAAAAAACATTTCATTTAGCGAATCTTTTTCAGGAAATGTAATAAGTGTGGTCATGAATACATGATAAAGAAGCTGCTTTCCTTTCACAATAAACGACAGAAAGCGATAAGCTTGATGACACTGCTGATCTTCTGTCTACAGCTCTGAAGATTTAAATAAATTATAACGTATTAATAAAATTAAAAGACAAGAATTTTGAAATATTCGAGAAAGTTATCTTTGGAATTATAAAGAATTGTGTGACACCTGCAATCAGTATTGACACTAAAACCGAAACGATGCGGAGCCTCCCGTACACCTCTCCGTGCTTATCACTGGAATGCACTGAGTTGAAAAAAAAAATCGCCAAACTCGAAAATAAGCAATTCTTCTATTTTCTCGCGCTTACTCTCACGAGGGCCGATCATTGCTAAGCGCGATTCGTTTTAAAAATGCGAGAGTAAAAATGATCATGAATCACTGTACTTAGCAATGATATTGCTTGGTTTATTATTATTATAACATAACTAACATTCCATTTATTTTGTAACATTGTAAGCTCCCATATTACCGAAATTAATATTTAACTTACATTAATTTTATTGTCATACTGAATTCTCCAAGCATCAGGTCCTCGATGTCGGATTCTGCTAAAAGTGCAATCACAATGCCGGACAGAATCAGTACTATATCCAAATATTACCCAAATGCCGCACATTTTTTTTCTTCACAAATGAAACTCTTTAATGAGCAATATGGTTGGTAACTGTAAAACGTGTTGACGCTTAGCTTACGTATTTATACATATAAAAAAAATATGAATAAATGACGTGGAAGCTTCTCTAAAGATAAACATGTGCATAAACATGAGAGGAGTTAACCTCTCTTTTCTTCCCTTATCTTTCATAAAACATTTACTACCTTCTAGTGCTAAAGAGAATGCGCTGCAATCACTTACGACTTGAGAGGCTAGCGGTAAAATTGTGTGTATTGCGCATATTCGAAGCTGCGCGGGATGTTTACAATACATTTGAATATCATTTTTATAATAAGACAACTAAATCAAAACCATTTTTTTTTATTGGCATGGGTCACAACGATTTATTCGTTAATCTATCATTTATAACTTATAATAAAAGATTCAAATTTACTCTCAGCAGAGAAAAATTATCTTTTATTAATCTTTTGTGGAATCAGTGATTAAAATTTTTGTTTTGTTTTTGGTTTCTCAAACAGAAGTAATTCAAGACATAGAAACGAATTTAATATTTTCCCGATAATTTCTGATAACTTTTCTTTTTGTTTGCTTTCAACATATACTCTTTTTTTAATAACAAAAAATTTTAAAATAGTCATTTTTTTTGTTTTTGAATGTTTCCTGTAAATAATTTCAAGATCTTTTTTGTGGCTATGTATTTGCTTCTAATGGGATGAATCAGTATTATTTGGCAAACTTAAGATTCATTATTAAAAGTCAATTCTGGATACTGGATGCCAATTAATTAATTTTCCTGTAATAAGAACTGGATAATCATTTAGTGAAAATGGGATATTTCTTACCTGGAGAGCTTCTAACATGCTCATAAATTTCTTAACGTCTTAAGAAATTTTTTAAATTTTCAAAAGGTTGAACCTCGCATAAAAGAAAGTCTCTCCATTAATCAGGTTTAAAACTAAATAATTTATTCCCCCGAAATATAATTGTATAACATAATTAATAATGTTTTTGGTGTTCGTTACGACCGTTGTATTCAATATTGAAAATAATAATAAAATATTTAATGGGATGGTTTAGCTAAGTGGTTAGCGCGGTGGACTCCTACGCAGAGATCCCGGGTTCGAGTCCAGTGCTACCCTTAAGCCGGCTACACGCGTATATAGACGCGCATACTTGAACGGTATACATGCGCAGTCCGCTTGTACATGCATACTTGATCGTTTGTATGGGAAACTTGCACAAGTCAGAAAATGTTTAAAATTTCATACTGCATACTTGTGCGCGCCATCTTGTTCATGTTTAAAACGTCATTGTGCAACCTCTCAGTCAGTAAAAGTGAATAAAGGTTATATATTATTAAAATATATAATTTATAAATAATTATGTCGGTTAATTTTAGGAAGGGGCATAGATCAATTTACTTTTATCTATGAAATAAATAGATCAATTTATTCATATCTATGAAAGCGAACCGTGTCTGTGGAATGTAAAGTGTAAAGACTACCACGATAAGGGGAAAACTGATGTTGCTTATGCCTTTTAATTAAAGGAGTAATTAGTGATAAAAGGTGAAGGTACGTTTCTTCATCCATTCTTAGATAATTATGCCAGTCCCTTGCGTAAAATTTCAATTCACTTAATAAATTAATGTGTGTATAGCTTTTTCGTTTTTCTTGGCACCACAAAAAACGATCTTTTCGTTGACTTTTTCTTTGGTAAATTAAAACAAAAGCAGCTAAAGCGAGATCATCGTCTTCGGCCATAGTCGCCAGCTGCTATCTGTTCAAGTATACATGAGCCGTATGGATCACATGTATACTTGCGCATGTATACCGTTCAAGTATGCAGTTACGTGTGTAGCCGGCTTTAGATTTTTTTCTTCCTAGGTTTTCCTCTACAGGTCCTGTTCGGTGATGGACAAGCGTTGTCTGCATCGGGTGTCCGGAGGCCGGCAGTGCACTGAGAAGGCTCCAGACGCTAATGATCATAGATGTTGACGAGAGTACCAAATTCGCCCTCTTTCTATTCTTCATACACATATATATAAAAAAAAAAACAGTAAATTGATAAAATGCTGGAAAAAATTACAAGAAAAAACCCAACTCAAGCAAATCTACTAATTATTGTAGGGAACAATTTTTAATTCTTTTATATTTGTTGTTTTTACAAGTAGTAATGTAAAGCGGCCTCTACACGGTCAATAATATTGTCACTATCGGTATTGACAATATAACCATCAATACTCGTGCTAACCAATCACAATACTTCATTACCTTACATGATCAATATTATTGTCAATTTTTTCACCTTACATGGTCAATATTATTGTCAATACTCTGAAGTATTGTCAGTATTATTGACCGTGTAGAGGCCGCTTAACAGTCTACATTTTTTTACTAAGAATTTCAAATCAAAAATTTTTCCATAATAAAAAATGTGCAGTGAAACTCGAACGACTTTCCCTTACTACAATTTACAGAAGTGGCAATTTTTTTTTAAACACAAAACTTACTAGATGCTTAGATATTCCAAGTTTAAAGAAAATCGTTGGAGCCGTTTTCAAGTAAATCTCAAAAAACTGAAATCCATTCAGTAAAAATGCATTTCCTCTTTTTAACGCCGCTAAAAATTCTGTTTGCTGCACCGCATTTATGTAACTATTCTCTGATAAGTGGGCTCCCAGATATTAAAAATATTCAACCTTTAAAAACAAAAATACAAGAAGAAACTAAGATGTCAATCTTTCTGAATAAAGGCTTGGACTTTTGTCCATTACCTCCAGTTGATCCTTTTAGTTTAAAAAATTAATACATCCTTTTCTTATTGAGTATTATATAAATGTACTAATATAAAATGTGGCAAAAGCCTTTCTAAAAACAGCAATAAATAAAAGAAAACATATAAATGAAAAGGTAAAAATAAATTAAAAATGCAATTCTATATTAAAGATTAAATTGCGACAATATAGACAAAATCTATAAATTTATATTTCAAAATCTGTATTCAATAATTATTTGTTTACAGCCCCTCTCATTTAGATATTCAATGTCCAAAAAGTCATTGATCCCACATATCCTGAAGTCTCTAAGTATCTGATATATAGCATAGAGCTAAGACATGCTCCACCTTCTCTTTTTTACATAGGGAAACAAATGAAACTGTACACATTTCTTGCACCACTAAAATTTAAATTTGGCGTTTTAGAATCTTATTTCATGACGAAAGTATTCATTTTCAAGATATTTTTAAACATTTTTGTGTTGTTAATATAATGGATTTACTGGCAAGGAAATGGATAATTTATACCAGGTGTAAAATGAAGAATTTTGCATATTAATCAGTAAATTTTTTTAAATCCATCTCTGGACACGTATGTATGTGGAATCTCACAAAACGTCTCATCCTGGGAAAGTAGTAACGCTTTGATATGTTACTAATAGTTCTGTCAACTGAAAAATGTCCAGCTAGGTCATGAAACTTCACCACTATTGCTTTTCGCATACTCCTAGGGACTACCCGATGCTCTCTGACAATGGTATAACATTCCATCCTTCAGTCGTAGGTTTTTCATTCGTTGCTTTTGAATTCTGGTTAGGTCACCAGGATCTTTCTTCATCTCCTGCATTATTTGTTTCAGCTCCGAATCACTTTGTTGGATCGCTATCACGTACTCCTCTTCACTCAAGGCCAAAACAACCTCAAGTCGATTTTCTAAGACCTCATCCCATGTTGCACTAGGGTCGCCTACTGCAGCTCGACTCAAGGCATCCACATGTTCTATCCGATTGCCGGCTCGATACTTTACTTCGATATCATATTCTTGTAACAACTCATACCGCCTCGCTATTTGTGAGTTTCTCGTTCTGAATCCATTAAGGTGGACGAGCGCTTGGCAGTCAGTCACGACTACTACATGGATTCCTAATAGCAGGGATCGTAGACGATCTAAGCACCAAACAACACCAAACCACTGCCATTAGCTCCAATTTTGACGAGTGGTATGTTCTCTCCACATCGGATGTCTTCTTGCTAACACAGTAAACTAGCCTCATCTCCTTGTCTTCCCCTCGCTGCAGCAACATCCCTGCCAGACCAGCCGCCGATGCATCAGTGTGTAGCTCAGTATACTTTCGGGGGTCAAAAATAGCTAGTACTGGTTCTTTAACTAAGGTCTCCTTCAATTTTAGAAAAGCCTCTTCCTGCTGACTTCACTAGATAAATGGTTCGCCTTTCCGCGTTAAACGGGTGATGGGCGCCACTAATGTCGCAAAAAACCCGACTAGGCCCATAAAGTGTCGAACTTCATGTGCATTGCGTGGTGGCGGATACTTAGCAATGGCCTCTACCTTTTGAGCACCAGGCTTAATTCCTGCCGCAGTTAGTTGCACACCCAGATAAGTGACTTGAGCATTTTGAAGCCTTCAGCGTAAGGCCGGCTGAACGTATTGCCTCCAGCACGAGCCTAGTCTACCCATCATATTCTTGAAATCTCTCGCTGGCACTAATACATCATCCATGTAACATAAAGCGGTTGTTCGCTTTAACGGAGCTAACATCGTATGCATTAGCCTGGTGAATTCGTAGGGAGCATTCATCAGCCCAAATACCATTCTGGTAAACTGACCGCTGTCATCCGGTGTCACAAACGCCGCCTTCTTTTTCGTCTCGGTGGCTAAGGGTACCTGCAAATAGCCATGGGCAAGATCTAGCACACAGAATATTTGACAACCTACCATGCCTGACAATAAATCGTCGAGCTGAGGTATGGGGAAAACCTGCCTCACCGTTTGCTGATGTAATTTACGGTAATCCACTACTAACCTGTCCTCTCCAGTTTTCTTTCTGACAAGAAGTACCGGACTGGAATATGGCGACTTCGTCTCCTCCACTATCCCTTCCTTTTTCCAGTCATCCACTATTTGTTGGGTATCCTCTCTCTCCTTCCACCCTGCTCTACATGGCTTACTAACTACTGGCTGACTCCAGGTTTGGTTGTGATATCCATTTTTGCACAATTAGCTAGGCCAAGTTTTTTTAGATTAAGGGCAAAACACTCTCTATATTCGTTTAACAGCGATAACAATTCGGAACGTTCATCGGGTTTCAGCTGTCCTGTGATATTCACATGCTGATCCAAAATGAGGATCCTTTTACTATCTTCTTCTGGCCTCGTACTCTCCGGGTTTGTTGTGACCTTTTTCAAGTCAATGTTTCTAGCTAGGACCCGTCCGACCTCTAGCTGATCCGCTCCGCCTCCAAGGTTTGTAACCGGAACCTCTAACAACATGCCGTCCAACTGTGCTTTGATCAACATTGTGGTATAGGCTGGAATCTGTACTTCCTCAGCAGTTACAACAGTGCCAACTCTGGCAGATCTGCCTCTACCTCCGGTAATGGTATTATGTTACTAGGCATAAACTCAATATTTTCCTTACCTTTCCTGTAGGTGACCCCGGGAGTTTCCAACCAGGTCCTTCCTACTATTAAATCTAAATCGTATGGTTGATAAGCATCTGGAACGATCATGACCTTTACGCCCTATACTACTACTCCATCTATGTCAATATCTGCTCTCGTATTCCCTATCGTGTTCGACTTGGATTCCATGCCAAAACCCCAAATATTAACTTCACTAGCCTCCACCTTAAGACACGACAATACCGCCATGCTTGCTCTCATAATACAGTCACTGCTCCCTGTGTCTATAAACGAATTAATGGGATGCTTTCAAATACCTTCCTACAGTCCCCCTCGTTGCATTGGTCTGTGCTAAACTTGATGCGGTCACTGGGCATTCGCTTTTTAGTTGACCAGTTTTCTTCCATCTGAAACAGATAATTTCCTTACCTTTTATTGGACAGTCACGTGCTATATGCCCCAAGTCTCCACATTTATAACAGCGCACCTCTGTACCATTGATTTGTAATGCACCAGTCGCCTTCTGGTGGTTTTTGGGTCCTGGTCCGTACTCCTCCCCCTCTCTCTTACCTCTTCGCTGCGTGGCCTGTAACTGCTCGCGACGAATGCGCGCCAATCGCCCTGCATTCAGTCTTTCATATTTTATGATAGATGAAAGTAGCCCTGCTTCATCAGCACTGTCCTAGAAGATGGGTGGCCAAATCTCTGGACCACAACCCTTGTAGCACGAGTTCTTTGGTTTCAGAAAAGTTAAGGCCTAATCCCTTCGACAAGTATATTTTCTCGTGGTAATACTCAACCGTGGATTCCGACTTGGCTTGTATACGGGATATCGCTCGGTGCCATCTGCTAATTTTGTCTCCTTCATGGATGTATGTGTCATTGAACTTTTTTTTGAACTGCTCCCAGTTATTGATCTCGTTACCCAGCAACCAAAATTTCGCTGCTCCACTTAGCCTGGTCCTCGTCGTTGCAAACATAAAATTTCCGGGCGATCCGTTAACATCTCCCAAACTTTCTAATGACGCAGCCAATCTTTTGCCCCATATGGCGGCTTCTTACCAATAAATTCAGGTACAGACGAGTTGAGATCTGGCATAACTCTATAATTTCGGCATTAATTCTTGCTGTTCAATAATTTTAGTTAAAATAATATTTCTCTCACCTTCGGGCATGGTGCACAGTCCGCTCGACATTTCGGGCAAAACCATTTTCTCTCCGAAGTTTTTAGGGCCTCATGCTCTTCCTTTTTTATTGTTGGCTCACACTTAAGATGCCACCATTTCCGGCAGATTCCATCACATAAAATACCCTCTTATTTACTTTCTCACACAGTCCACACCGTTCCATACCGATAGTTATGTCAATAACAAAAATATAAAACAAAAAACTCTCAAAATAATTAGGTAACTCAAGGTTGTGCTAATTTATTACTTATCTTCACAATTTAATTTAGCAATTAACTTGACTTAACAATCTCATTTCTGAGTTGTGTTAACTTATAATATACTCAACTTGGGGAAAATATCTAGAACTACAAAGTTAACATTAAATTAGTTTTATTTTATTTTTACATTCACCACACATATACAACGAAAACTTAAACACCAGTTTTTATCATCATAAACTACACACTGCTTAACCTCTACT
>JAAEAF010005369.1:0-12090 GCA_011037195.1 Triatoma infestans | reverse complement strand
CCCCCCCCCCCCACGCACACACGACTTTCTCTTAAACAGTTGAAACTGACCAAATTTAACGTAAACCAAATGTCAATTTTAAGCTTTCTGCTATTTTCCCTTTTTTTGAGTTATATGATCAAACAGACCAACAGACACGCACACACACACACGAACACCACTTCTTCGGATTCACGAGACTTGGAAACATGTATTAGATATGCAAACTCCATGTCTGAAATTTGATACGATCCAATACTTTCTATTAACCAGCGCTAAGAGAAAGTAAAAATATCCAAATAACTAATTTTCTTGTAACATAGCAAGACTACACCTTATTACTCCGTACTATTTAATATTATATGAGTGGGGAAACCATACAACATGCTCAAGTGACAATTCATAGGGCATCCTTAGCACAAAATAGTTATTATCTCTTACAGTTAGTAAGAGAAAGTATTGTAATCGTGTCAAATTTTCGATATCGAGTTTTCACCGGAAATACACGTTTTGAGGGTTCCCTGAGTCCATAAAAAAATGGTTTATGTAAATGGTCTATCTGTCAGTCTATGTGGGACAGCATATATAAAAAAAAATAAAAAAATCGGAGAATGTTCAAACTTAATAGTTCAATAAATTGCTCCCAGGAAACCTGCGAATCAAGCTTTTCGTAAAAATCATTCAACCGGAAATGCCACGTTACTGAATGGTTATTCCACTTATTTGTGATTTTCTCGAAAACAGCTCCAATGAATTTCTTTAAACTTGGTATATCTCATATAAAGAGCTATAACTAAAGAGCTAAGCTACTCGTATAAAGAGCTATAACTTTTATTTCAAAACATTTCTCTAGGAAAATTCATTTAAGGGCACTTTTGGGGGAGGGGTGGGAAGAGGTTTTCCTCTAAAGTGCTATTTCAGTTTATTACACAATTCTATCATCTAAATAATATTAATTAGAATTAAATATGTTGTTGAAATTGCGAGTTTCAAGAAAATAAGTAAACCAGTGCGCTTTCACTGAACAGTTTTTCCAGTTTCCACGATTTTCTCCATTAAAAAAACACCGACGAATTTCATTACATTTGGTTTTTACTAACTATAAAATTTGTCAATTGCATTAAGAAATTTGTAAAGTGCAATTAGAGAAAGTGGTATGAGTGTTTCACACCAGATTTTTTTTTTTTTTTACTTTAAAATGTTTACTTTCCCTTACTGCTGTGACCTACTGAGCCAGACCCGAAGGGATATAAGGTTAATTGTGGGTCTAACTAACAGGGCATTGTAGGCCGAACAGACACATGCACCACCTACAGCTTGCGGATAGTGCGGTATGCCGATTCTGCAAGGTAGAGGAGGAGACCCCGGCGCACATCCTTTGTGAGTGCGCCGGCCTGGCGAGGATTAGGTTTCTTCAATTGGGGACGGGCAATCCCGAAGCTGAAAGCTTCATGACGGAGCCGCTCTCAGAATTGCTAGGATTGATTAGGAGGGCAAGGCTGGGGGCTGTTCTGTAACTTAAGGGGATCCACAATAGACCTCAATTTGTAGGTCGCAGTGGAATGAGCCCCCCCCCCGATTCTATTCTATTCTACTGGCTGTAAGAGGAAGTATTGCGATTGTGCCAAATTTTGCCCAAAGTGAGTTTCCCCGGAAAATGCGCGTGCGCGTGTGTGTACAGAGGAGGGTGTGAAACTTGGTATTCCGTTTAAATATCACCACCGCATCTGACACCAAGTTTTCGATCAAAATCCATGAACCGTAGATTTTGTGCGATTTTCTCAAAAGCCAGCTCCAACGGTTTTTATTTAAACGTCGTATACTATCTACACACATAAATACCTATCACTTTTATTTGAAATATTTTCCCCGGGAAAATTGATTTTTTGGAGGTTCTGGGGGAACAGTAGCGTTATGCTTTCCTCTAAAGTATCACTCAGTATAATATATGGTTTACATAATACTGATACCTACATAATATTAATATACATTGGAAGCATTAATAGAATTTCAAATTTGAAAAAATCAACCAGAAATGCGATTTTACAGAACAGATTTTTGAGTTTTTTTAAATTTTCTCGAAAACAGTTGCAACAATTTTCTTTAAACTTGGAAGGCTTGGTGCATGAATAGATATAGAAACGTAGCATTTTTATATGGAACAATTTTTTTTTTAAAAAGTGATTTTAGAAGGGGTATTGTTAGGGGAGGGGGGTCCGTCGGTTTGTTTTATTTCAAATTTGCACAGGCTTTCTTGGTTTTAACTTAAAGCGCTCCACACAAGGCCGTTCAGGTATGCAAGTAAAAACCTATGTTTATGGCCAGTCCAACTAAACATTGTAGCGGTACAATTTTAAAGAAAATTTCTTAATTAAATTGTATTAATTAGAGTAAGAGTATGAGAAAGCTCTACCCTATGTTTATTTTAGGTTACCTAAATAGAAATAAGTTTAAAGTCTATAGACACACAAACTTTCTGCATCATGGCGTAAGCGATTTGAAAATTTATGGACTAAGACTTGAGAAATAGGTCACGTGGCCCTATCTAGGGAAAGCTGCACTAATGATGGGATAACAGACAAGCTGGGAAACCTCAAGTGTCCAATCCAATCACGCTAACAAGCTCACAATTTCTTGACGTCACATTCTCTCTATAACTACAATATACAAATTAAACCTTGTGTGCAACACTCACACCACATTCTCCTCATTGCAGTCAACACAATTTATAAAATTGTTTAAACTAGAGATTTTATTGATTTGCATCAGTTTGAAATTTGTGGATTTGTGCATGAAAATAAAAAATCCAAATATAAACCATATTATTTCTAGGATTATAATATCAAGTAAAGGGAAACACTAATTAACTGAAATTGAATTCGTTTACTAACTCTTTTGTATAAGAAATTGCTAAAAACCACATTTTTTTCTACTAAGGAGACCTCAAAACATTATACAAATTCCCGGTGTAAATTCAATTTTCAAAATTCCAAGCAATACTTCCTCTTATGTAAAAATTTGCATTTCTGTTCGATTGATTTCTTTCAAACCCATATTTAATTCTCATTAAACAGAACTCAATAGAACTCAACTTATCTATTGCCTAACCTCATCCCTTAATCCACAAATACTTCGAAATCAATTTTTCCTAAAAAAATGTAATCAAATCAAAGTGATAAGCCTATATTTGTGTAATTATTATTTATGGAAGGGATTAGCTCAATGGTAGCGAGTTGGAATAGCAACGCGGAGATCCCGCTAGCTGCCCTTAGATTTTCTCTTCCTAGAAGTATCTACAGCTCACTGCCCGGTAATGAGCAATGAACTGAAAAGGCGATCTTCCAGGTCGCAGCGCAATATATTCCCTACAACATGTAGTATATATCAAGATGAAGCCATAAATCGCACTTCAGGTTAACCTCTCTCCAAGTTAGAAATTTGAATAATATATAGTTGGTAGAAACACACATACATTGTACTGAAGTTGAACTTTAGAGAATGCAATGCTTAACTTTGCAAATCACACCCATGATATAAACTGTTTGCAATAAAAATGCTAGGTCCTATTTATGTATAGTTAGTATGAGAGTATGAAAATCGTTGAAGACATTTTCGTCAAAATCCCAAAAAATTGAGTAAAGTTGTACTCCGTTTCACAGATTTTGATAATAATTTTTCAGGTCATATGCTTTGATTAGAACCTAGTATCAGGTATCAGAACCTTTGAACAGAATATCAAGTATCAGTTTCCTATGGACTTTTCCTTTTTACTTTTTCTTACACATTTAGTATTGCGTGATCTTGTCAAACTTTCAAATTGAGTTGAGGTCCCTTGAGTGTGAAAAAATTTTTTTTAGCGAATATTGTGTATGTGTTTTAACAGAATTTCTCAAAAATGAAAAGTAAAAAAAGAAATCTGCAGGCAATTCAAAACTTATAATTCCATTTACCACCGAAGGTTTCGAGCAAAAGAAGTTTACTTGATTTTTATTCACTTTTTTTTCCGTATTTTCTCAAAAATGCCTTAAATGACTTTTTTTTTAATAATCATGGAGTACTGACTACACATGCCAGAGGACCTATCAGTTTTTTAGTTTAATCCTTTATTATGAGACAATTTATTTTAGAAAAATTGTGTGGGTTGCTCTCTCAAAACATTAAACGCAACTTATAATTTAAGAATTTAAAAGTTCAGAAAATACATAAATTGTAGTATAAGAAAGTAGTGTGAGTGTTTCACACGAGATTTTTTTTTTTTTTTTGACAGGATGTATTGAAATATACGCTGTTAGTATACATTCAGTTCAAACTAGAAAAATAGATTATCTTACCTAATGATAGTAATCCAGAATTTAGCATAGACAGTTTGATTGTAATTGGGATATTTGCTATGGTATTAGCTGATTGAAGCCGAAGGCGGCTCGCTTTTTGAGGCCCATGATGGTGAAGCGCCCGCCTCGTAGTAGCAGGACGTTTCACTCGATCACCGGCCCCTCGTGCAGTCCACAGTTTGAATCTAACACTAAAATACACAGAATATTTTTTGCAATTTCTATTGTTTATCAATATAAAAAAGTAAAAACTTTCGTAATCAAGAACTGAATTTCAGTATACTAATTTTTTTGTTATTTTTAATGCACGAACAACACTATCACTAGTTCTCAACGAAGGTACACTAGTAAGTTAAATATAAAAATAATCTGCCATAGAATGTTACATTCGGCGTTAACGAATATTGACGATATTTGCCGAGTGATACCCGAATTAGATATTTGTGCACAGGTAAACAAAATCGTAGTTTAACATCTGTTTTGTTTTTTTATTTTAAATTTAATCCTTCACATGAGCTTTCGGTAAACAACAATTCTAAAAATTCACATACACTCTCTCCTTCGGCAGTTCTCAAACACAAATAACGTGTAAATTTAACTGACAAATTTTACAATGGATGTAGGATTCTTGAGGAATTCGGACAGTTTGTAAAAAAAAACAAAAAAAAGAAACTTCATTTGGCCAAACGTTTCGTCTTTATATTAAGACATCATCAAGGCTACAAAATAACAATAGCAATGACTAAACAAAAAAACAACAAACACACTCCTTTTATGACACAAAAAAAGGTGAAATTGACAATTAAAATGGGCACATTGTTAATTTGTACCATGTATGAAGCAGGCTTCGGGGGGGCACAATAGATCTTTCAGGTCGTAGTGCAGTAGAAACAGTAAAAAAAAACAAATACATAAAATAACCTTATACCTAGTCAAATTATAGGAGAAATAACCAAAATATAACCTCAGGGTAAATGATATTGTCCAATCAAATAACAATACATTGCACTGAGATTAGAAATGTCTGATTTTTTTTATTACAAGCATTTTGATATCTGTTTATCTGTGCCATTTCTTTGAACACTCTTTTAAATTTATTAATATTTTAACATTTTCATAATCAATGTTATGGCTATTTTCCAAAGAATGCTGTGCAAGAGCGAGAACTTTTGTTTCTTTATATTTTGATAAGTGCCCATATAAATCCTGTTTCGAATTTGGCGAATTAAACCTTGTTTTATTTAAATTGACAGAATTCCTCAAGAATCGACACCCATTGTAAACCTATTGGTCAAAATATTAATACTTTTTATGACAAATTTTATTTAAATTTATACAAACCCACCGTCAACTTCGTCACAATTGCAACAAACATCAATTATACCGTTGTGAAACAAACACATAAACTTTCCCATGCTACAAAACTTACACATTATAAATGACAAAATTTTCTTCAAACATATAATGCTTACTAGATTTTTTTATTTGTTTAAAATATTATATCAATGGGAGCAGTAGCGGATTAAGGTTGGTTGAGGCCTCGGGTGCAGAAAATAATTTTGGCCTCCTCATTAAAAGGGTATACCCATCAACTTTTTCCTTGATTTGTGTTTAGCAAATATATTATTTCCTCTTACTTGAGTTGGTCTTCACTCATTGTATTTCTTACTTAAGATTTTACTCTTTTTATACATAGAAGAAAAAGACTGCTGACTATATGCGTTTGAGACAGGCATAGTCAACAAAATTCGTATGATTTCAATATTTGGATAGTACTTTTCATTTTCACAGCTTCAATAGATTCGACTGATCAAGTTCATCTTCGAAATGACTGAACAACCTCTTATTATTTTGATACGTGTTTATTAAATTGTTGATACTTTCATTTTCTCCGTAGATAATTAAAACACTCTAAAAT
The DNA here is from genome assembly GCA_011037195.1 of Triatoma infestans. Lineage (NCBI taxonomy): Eukaryota > Metazoa > Arthropoda > Insecta > Hemiptera > Reduviidae > Triatoma > Triatoma infestans. The sequence goes on along the minus strand of JAAEAF010005369.1, from coordinate 5,862 downwards.
TACTTATGACATATTCGTAAAAAATTTAATTATTAAATCCGAGAAAGTTCATTTAAAAATGCTTTGGTGGACGGGGTGTTTCCTCAAAATCATTTTAAGTTTAGATTCTCCAATTGATATAAAATTGAAGGCAAGCAAATATTTAGTATAAATTATAAGTTTTAAGAAAATTTGTCACTTAAATCTGTGTAGCCTGCAGAAGAGAAAGTCGCGTGAGTGTTTCACACCAGATTTTTTTTTTTTAATTATCCAACAGGAGTAGATCTTAGGTAACTTCAATAAACATTTCAACATAGGTGCACAGATTTGTGACAATCTTATATTTTCTATTTTTTTGTAAGATATATTTAGTTTTTATTATTTAGATAAAATATTTTCATTATTTCCTAGCTCTAAGAGGCGGCGGCCCCCCAAAAGAAACAAACTACATGCTCAAGCGGTGACAATGAAAGCCTGTTATAGAATTAAACAGGCAGGTTTTTGGGCAGGGTAAGCGATATGGTCATTCTACCATTCATCGCGAGATGATTCTGAAGGTTCCTATTACAGGTTTTCCTTCTGATAGAATGTTGAGGACTTTTGTTTTCGAGTATTCTTACAATGTCAGGTTACCTTCTAGAGAAGATTGGTCAAGATTGGGTCCGTCTGGGGTGATGCCTGATAATTACTTCCGGTGTTGCATGGACGGTTCCAGAATGGATGTAGTCTGGAGCTGCGTCTATTTTGAGACAGAATCATTTGGCAGTATCTCTTGGTGAATGGCCCACAGTTCTTCAGACTGAGGTTTATGCTATTCTTTGTTGTATCTTGGATGAGAGGGTACATAACACTAGCTTAAAAGGTGTTTGTATCTGATTGGACAGCCAAGCCTGCGCTGAAGGCGCTGAGTTCATGTGTCTTCACTTCCAGGTTGATGTTAGAATGTTCTAAAAGACTGGAACAGCTTTCTTCTGAAGGATGTGCTTCTAGTCTGGATGCCAGGTCACATGGGAATATTTGGGAATGAGGAGGTGGATAGGTTTGCCAAATTAGGCGCCTCTCTCCCTTTCATTGGTCCCGAGCCTGCTGTTGGCGTGTCTTCTGGCCATGTCTGTCAGGCTTCCAGACATGGACAGCTTCGCAGCATTCATCCTTATGGATGAGATCTGTTGGTTTTCGGCAGTCCAAAATGCTCATCGGGGGTCCGGACAAGGCCATTAGTGAGACGTGGCTGTGTTTTTTACGGAGCGCTCTCAGGCATCTGGTTGGATCTCTTACTGGACATTGTGTTTTAAGGAGACATCTCTACATACTGGGGCTCATGCCGGATCCATTTTGTGGAGTCTGTGAGACAGAGGAGGAAACACCCATCCAACTTATGACTGATTGCCTGGGTTGTGTGGAAATTAGGTTCAGGATCTTTGGTCGGAATAGGATGTCTGTGGATTAGCTTAGCCTATTTCCGCTTAAGGCTATTCTCCGATTTGTTTGGACTGCGGTGAATCTTAGATGGATTAGATCTGGGTCTGGATATTTGTTCTAGACCCGATTTTGTTGTTGTTTTTCTGGGTTAGCTGATTATGGGGCCCAGTGAGGCTTTGGATAGCGTTAGGGTTTGGGTCCCTCCCTACAGACAAATAATAATAATACATGCTCAAGCGGCCATACCCCCCCCCAATTCTGGGTTCCATAAATGTGTAATTTCAAAAGTATTTATTACTTAATTTTGAGAAATTAGCCCCAAATAATCCATTTTAAAGGAGAAATTGGTTGCAGGATTGGTCAATTTGTTATAAGTTCTAACACTGGTTACTCTATTATATAACCTTTTGCTAATGTGGAAGGTTATTTATTTGGAGTCAATTTTATAAAATAAAGATAAATATATGATGACAATTTGTCGTATTTAAAAATAATTTACACGTATTTTATTTAATTAAAAAATAATAATATGAATTATTTATACTGAGTTGTTTATATGAAAATGGAAGGGCTTGGCATGCGGTGAGCCGACATTACTGTACACACAACGTTACGTGTACAACTTTTTTATTATCAAAGGATGGATTCACAATATTTCATATTGTTTTGATAGCAGAAATAGTGAGGTTCTTGATTTGTTAGACACATTCCGGTCATGGAATTAGAGATGAAGCCACTGTGTTTATTTGATGTAGATGGAACATTAACCAAACCCAGACAGGTATGTTAGCTTTTATAAAAATTAATTTACTTATATGTATTTTAGGGTAAAAGAAAAAAATACGACTGCTATTGTGATCAAGATTAAGTATGATCTTGGCATTTGAACCTGCACTTCTTATGTGCATTAATGACTTGAAGGATTCACTTAACAACCAAAAATATCATTCACTTTAAATCTGCTATCGTTTTGGGTGTCTACGTGGGACGACAGGAAGGTTTGGCGTCATCCCTAAAGTCCTTTAGCTGATTATTATAATTATTTTTATCAGTTTTTTTCAAAACGGCTTTAACTGTTTTCTTAAAACTTCATACACATACTATGAATATGGAGATATAGATTGTATAATCAAGTTGAAGATATTTTGCTTTAATGTAAGTTCCGTTTTAACAATTATAATAATAAGTTCCGTTTTTTTGAATAATGTGTATTTAATAACCTTTCAGGCTTCCGCGCCCATGTAAGACCCTTAGGATTGTGGGTTGAGACCGCCACAATGGTTTGCCGTAACCCAACATTTCGCCCATATTACAATAGGTTTCTTCGGGTTAATGTTTCATTTAATGCAGAAACAATACCCTGTTGTTCATCCGAAAAGCTCCTTTAGTTCCATGTTGCTTCGGATTCATCCATACCAAGTTTATACAATTTTTTAGACTATTAACTTCGCCTTCCTGGGCTATTGTTTAAAGCTGGTGCACACTGGGAAGTTATAAGTTTCCAACTTGCACCAAATGTTCTTGTCCGCACAGTTAATCCGCACATTTAAAGTCTCCTTTTTTTGTGTTAAGACCTCATTCACGGAGGACTCGTACCATCTACGAATTCTAGCAACTTTGCTAATTTAGTTTAGTATTGTAAATTTTGTTGTTAAACAGTACTGAAGTGGTACTTTAGAGTAAAACATAACGTTACTGTTCCCCCCACAACCTTTCCAAAACTAATTTATCCTAGAAAAATGTGTCACAAGTGATATGCATTTATATGTGTACATAGTTTACGAAATTTAAAGAAAATAGAAAATTCTGAGAGAAAACAGAGTAATGTGGTACTTGCTGCGATTTTTTTTTTTTTTTTTGAGATATTGTGTTCACATACCCATACAAATCATTCGCAACATTTTTTTTCCTTACTAGAGGACCTCAAAACATATATTTCCGGTGAAAACTTAAGTTGCTTCCTTTTACCAGGAGTGAGAGAAAGTAGAAACCCATCAACCTGAAGGGCATCTTTATTGAACCTTCTTTTTTTTTTAGTGCTTTTCTCAGAAACAGTTCGAAACTTTGTATAATTACTTGCATATGTCTAGGGTATTTGATTTCCACAATTTTGTTTGTTTGTTTGTTACCAGGTCATCACAAAAGATGTGTTAGAGTTTTTAAAAGAGAAAGTAAAACCTCATTTTGATATTGCACTGGTCGGAGGTTCTGACTATTCCAAGATAACTGAACAGATGGGAGGAACTGGTAAATTTTAAATATTTCTTAATATTATTGTTGTTACTATTATTATTATAGGCTACCCAAAGCCCCTCTGAACCTATAAAAAATGTAGCTCTAAAACAGACGCCCGCCCACAAACCCACAGAGCTCATCCGTAGGGATGAATGCTGTGAACTGTCCATGACCTGGAAGTTTGGCAGACATGTTTCTAATAAAGACATGCCAACAATAGGCTTAGGATCAGTGAAGAGAAGAGAGGTGCCTCATCCTTTCATTCTAGTATCAGTTGAAGACACAAAACTTCAGTGTCTTCAACGCAGTCTGACAATCCGAGCTGTTACAAACGCTTTTCGATTGCGTATCTGCTCAACCGAAATACAACAGAAAATCGTATAAATCACAGCCTAAAAAATAATGGTCCATTCCCAAGAGATACTGCCAAGTGATCTTTCTCAAATTAGACCTGGTGGCAACCTGATAGTGTAATGCTAAGTGTCCACTTGTGACAAAGTCTCGAGATCACTCAAGGGGTTATCCATTTGAGATCACTTTCGGTCTCGAGACAGTTTTCTGAGACTCGACAGTCACTGCAGTTTCGAGACCAGGAACATTTCATGTCTACTTGAGAGTCAACTCGCAGTCAGTTGTATGACTTGATCGCAGTTTGTTTATTTTTATCTTTTCTTTCCTAATGGATTCACGTCAGGCCCTAGCTTTTATAAATGCGTATAAGATTGCGAAAAAGTGGAAACTGGAAAGAGTAGTTTTTTTTTTTTTAATAATTGTTTTAGGCAGTTTCCTATCCAATAGATTTTGGCTACAAAATTATGTTCAGAGTAATTTGTTTGTTTACATTTAAACTTAAATCTGTGAGAGTAAAATTGAACAGAAAAAATAATTTTTTTTCTCAACTTTTGTTTTTTTTTTGTTCCTGTTTTATTTACAAGATAAACATCGAAATTCATAATGGTGCGTTTTCTATTTTTTTAAAATACACCTGTATTTGGCAAAATTTGGAATTAACTGAACATTAACGCTTGAAATTACTAGATGTATCTCTCAGATACTCTGCGCCTTCTCATGTCCTACTTATATGCGCCCCTATTGGAAGGTTAAAAAAGAATTAACCAAAATACAAATAAAAATACAGAATTCCGAAATAAAAATGACAAATACACATAAGAATGAAATCAAGTCTCCGAGAGCTGAGAAAATCTTCAAACACTGACAGAATTCTGAAGACTGAGTCACGAGAGCAGAAATGAACATGTCCACTTGTGACAGATACGCTAACGGAGACCTACGCGGGGTTGTCTCCAAGACTGCTCTCAGCCCACTTGTGACAATATTCTCGAGAATAGTCGCGAGACTATTTTGTCACAAGAGGACACTTAGCATAAGAACATTCTATCAAAAGGAAAACTTGTAATAGGGACCTTAAAGCTTAGCGTAACAGTTAGTGTGGTCGTTCTGCATCACCGCCACCAGACAAGCCATGAATATCCTCAAGCCGCACTTACACTACAGCCACATTCAAAATAATTTGTAAATATTTCTGTATATTATGTTTGTCCGTTTCAGGTTTAAATGAATTCGCTTTCATATTCTCTGAAAATGGTTTGGTTGCTAGAAAGAATGGTGAAATAATTGGCACAGAGGTAAGAAATTTGAAATTCTCTACTACACTTTATAAACCTATTAGGAATTTTTCTGAATATAAACTATACTTTTCCTTTTGATATAAAAATGTCTATTTATTGTTATATATTTGTACATACATACATACATACGTACGTACGTACGTACGCACATACATACATACATACATACATATATACATATATACATACATACATATATACATACATACATATATATGGCTATCCTTTAGGCTTTGCATTGGTTACGAGAAGAAAGCAGAGGAACAATAGAAGGCGTGTTCATATTCGCAGACAGCAAGATCTCTCTGGACATCTTGCTGGACATCATAATATAAATTTTGAAATTCTTTGAAGTTTAGTTTATTTCAGTGTTGCAGAAGTTTTGTATATTTTGTAATTATTATTTAATTTCTTTTATTTTATTTAATTACGCTGTATTCTGATATATCAACAATTAGAAATGTTCGTAAATTGATATGTTATATGATATACATGCAATGTAATACATTTTTGTGGAACTTGCTGGAATAAAGATTATTGAAAAAAAAAGAAAAAGAAGAAAAAGACACACACACAC
>JAAEAF010005368.1:0-63299 GCA_011037195.1 Triatoma infestans | reverse complement strand
CGACAATCGCAGAACTTTGTTCATAGACTCGAGTTGTGCGATTTAATCTACCAGTTTGGACAAGGCATTATAATTGTTATTGAGTTCAATAAGAAGCAGTTGTGTAATATTCACAATTCTAAATAACATCAGCTAATCTAAATTACCTTTAATACATTGTTCTAAATAGTGCATATCTTTCACAGCATCATACGTCAACGAGCCGCCGGCATGTTCTAATTCTTTGCAGATTTCTTCACGAACTTTATCTTGAATAGTTGGATTCCTTGACAGTTCATACAGGGTAAATACCATTGTTAAGGTGGTCGTATCAAAACCAGCCGTTAAAAATGTTATAGCATGGCCAGCTATCTGATCGTCTGATAATTCTGCAAAAAAATAAGAAAGAAAATATAGGGTAATTATGAGTTATATTGGATCCAACACAAGGCTGGCACTGCACCAACCGCTTCCATTTCACTCGCCTGTCGATATTTATTCGATTACACTAACCAGCTGCCTTTTGTTAACGAAATCATGTTTTTGAGATATTCTGTTAACACATGAACTTCGAAAATGTGGCACGATCATAATACTCGTCCTACATAGAAGTCAGAGAAAGTAAAATCTGGTGAGAATTACAAGACTGTCCTCCTCGTCCAATTAACACAAATAATTTGAATGGCACATTCTATAAACCTGCATTCTTTAGAAACTTTAGTTTGGGCAGCCGTAAAAAAAAATGTGTTAGGGGTTAGACATGTAGACCTGAGTGGATATTGTGGACGCCTTCTGGTCAATGCCATGTTGCCTCAGTTTAACATTAAAAAAATATCAAACACAAATTCAAAAAACTGCAAAAATTTATTTTGCTTTAAATTTGGCATTCTATCAATACTTATAATGTGTATTACTATACATTAAATGGTAAAACTATACATTATGCTGAACTAGTACCTTAGAGAAAAGTGCAACTGTACATGTTCCCTCAAAACCCCCATAAAATCAACTTTTCTGGGACAATGTCCCAAATTAAAGTGATAATTACTGATCTGGGTAGATAGTAGACGAATTTTAAAGAAAATTGTTAAACCCATTTTCGAGAAAATCACGAAAAACTGGAAAAAAAAAGAAAAAAGAAAATCGATAAAGTCTTCCTCCCGGTTGATGCATTTTTTGCCCGAAATCTTCGAGTCTGTAGTATCTAAATGGAATACTAACTATGAGCTTCCTGCAACTTTTAATTTTTAAGATTTTAGACAGACATACACAATTTCGGATCAAAACTCCTTTACAATAATCTGGCAGAAACGCAATATTTCCTCTTAAGGAGAAAATAAATGTAAATATTGTACTACAAAGGCGCGCAGAAAGTATGGTATAACGATCAGTAAGCAATCGGACATTCTCACTATTGAACTGGCGACATGATGAAGGAGCGGTGTCCACCATATGTCCGCCATGTTGGCCCCACTATATCTTGTAATCACAAAATGAAATTTAATTGGCAAAAATGAATTTACATTACCAAATTTCTCTGTAGTATATTTTGTAGTATCGATATCTAGATAATCATCAGCTGCATCTTTAATATGCATTTCCACGTATCCTTTGTCCTGTAGTTGCATCATAAATTGTAACAAATCATTTCTTTTGAATCCATTATCTCGTCTGTATTTCATTGTATCTTTAATTATAGCTGAGAAATATTTAACTATGTATGGTTTACTAAACGTTAGATTTAGCAGTTTTGCTAAATTTGGGAAATTTAACAATATTATAATTTTTATCAAAAATAGAATGTCTGGTTGTAAAATTTGTTTGCCCATTCGATGAAATTCACTGTTTGGATTGGATAAATTCCCAACGTCTATACCGAATGCAGAGGAACTGAAACAACAAAGACAAAAAATCAGTAGTTATTAATACATATTATCTTCACTAATTGGAATTGGGGCAAATTAGTCTTCACTCGAATACAGTATGAATCAAATCTGATGTGAAACACTCACACAACTTTCTCTCGCTACAAGTTACATAGTTATAATTATCTAATCATCAGAGACATTTTCCGTGGTAGCCTGCTTCATTTTGTGGTCATCGACCGGTTTCGGGCGTTCACCCATCTTCAGGATGCATTTTTCAGACAGTGTGACAACACAGACTTGCACAGAGCAAATTCAATTTTACACATTGACTGGTGTTTTTAACTTATTTAAAACTAAACTCTTAAACTAGGTCAAGGGGTATTGTCAGCTGGGTGGGAAACACGTGTTTGGGTTGTTAAAGGGCAAATTTTCCTTACAATGGAAACAAAACGTGTGGGTCTAATTTTTTAAACTCTAATGTTGGTGGGAGATTTACTTTACAATTAACTAGTCAAAATAAAATATGAAATATATAAAATAAATTAAAAATTAAATTTAATAACGATTTAAACTAACATAATTTAAAATTAAGCGATTTTTATAAGTTTTTTTATAATTATGCATTCCACTCAATATTTCACTTCTTACACAACATTCATATACGGCATCCACGTATATCTAAATAAGGTTTTTTATAATTAAGATGTACATCGTATGATATTACATAATATTTAGATATACATGCGTGCCCTATATGAATGTTGTGTAAGAAGTGAAATATTGAGTGGAATGCATAATTATAAAAAAACTTATAAAAATCGCTTAATTTTAAATTATGTTAGTGTAAATCGTTATTAAATCTAATTTTTAATTTATTTTATATATTTCTTATTTTATTTTGACTAGTTAATTGTAAAGTAAACCTCCCACAAACATTAGAGTTTAAAAAATTAGACCCACACGTGTTGTTTCCATTGTAAGGAAAATTTGCCCTTTAACAACCCAAACACGTGTTACCCACCCAGCTGACCATACCCCTTGACCTAGTTCAAGAGTTTAGTTTTAAATACAGTTAAAAACACCAGTCAGTGTGTAAAACTGAATTTGCTCTGTGCAAGTCTGTGTTGTCACACTGTCTGAAAAAACGCATCCTGAAGATGGGCGAACGCCCACCGGTCGATGACCACAAAATGAAGCAGGCTACCACGGAAAATGTCTCTGATGCTTTCCAGCTCCGCGAAACCAACCACCACAACAACTATAATTATCTAATTCTCTTCAACCATATAGTTCTTACCAGGTGTAGGGGTAGTGAACCCCCACCACTCATCCAATCTAGCGGAGAGAAACAGCCCCTCTCGCAAAGAGAGGAGAGGCTCGGCCAGTATATATATATATGAGAGATAGGCAATGAGACATCATTCAGATAGAATTCTGTTGATTTATACATCAGTGTAACATCGCTCCGTTCATATCAGTTTAGCCACGTCAGTCTGTCAGTTCAGTTCAGTTCAGTTAGTGTAAAGTTCTTGGCAGTCAGTCATATACATATATATCAATTATATATCTTAAACCAAATCTTAAGGTGTTTATCTTTCATCATCAACAACCAACATCTCCTCACAACACCCTTACATCAGGTGTTCACTTGCCTTCCATTTACATGAATTTAAACTTTACAAAAAGACCCTTTTAAGGAATGCTTTACTTCCTCCTCCTTAAAAACCCCCTTAAATGAATTTTCTGGTATAGGTTTCAAAAAAATAAAATGATAGGTTTCAGTTAAAAGTGATAGTTTCTATTACCAACATTAATGAAATGCAGCGGGGTTTCTATGAAGTAAATCCCAGACAACTGAAAATACTGTTTAGTAAAATCGCATTTCGTTATTCTGACAACTTATCTAATTGTGATTGGTATTATAGCACTTTAGAGAACATCATAACCCTCTCCTTCCCCCAAAACCACCCTTAATTGATATTTCCTAGAGAAATGTTACAAATAAAAGTTCTTAGTATGTGTAGTTAAAAGTTTAAAGAAAATCGTATGAAGCGTTTTCGAAAAACTGAAAAATCCAGTCTGTGTGAAGTGTGATACTTCCTGTTGACCGATTTTATCTAAATTCTTATTGGATGTTTGATATGGCAGGGGCAGTTTGAAATAACTTCCAATGAAGGTGGCGAACATCTTCAAGTAGCTGCAATACCGGCAACGCTGTATCAACACGCAGCACTATTTCGATATTGACAGCAAACTACCGGCCACACATTTACGACAACTAATTGCATGAAAATGCTCCCCTTGAAAGTGTACCACTATGGAGTTTGTCTAGTCTTGTAGCTTAAAATGCCAAATAGAAGCTTTAGAGTAATGAATTACGGAAATTTATTTATTTGTTTTAATTTAAAGATTCAAAGTCAGTTACGTCTGTTTTTCTGATTCCTCTAGATTTAGGCATCATTAAAAAAATATAATAATAAAACTACTCACCCAGTAGCGTCCAATATAAAACATTCAAGAATCTCTTTCAACTCCACATCCTGAGTTGGTCCCTTATCAATATGTTGTATCAATTGCTTACCACATCCTGCCATGGATTCAAACATCAATTTTAGTTTCCCCATTGTGAATATCGGTGACAATCTGTTTCTCACAGCTTTCCATCGTTTACCAGTCATTCTAACTAAACTTGAATCAAATGGATTACGTTCATCGTCGGATTGGAAACCACGGTCGGTAAAATGTGCAAAATCTTTAATAAGTATCTTTTCAATCAGGTTAATATCTTTAACAAATAAAGAAGGTTTCATAAAACCATAGAAACCAAACAGAGGCTCCTTTGGAAATTGTTTAATCCAAATTTGATGTAATTCGCCTGTTGTCATTTTTCCAAGTAACAATGGCAACTGGCTTCCAACGAATAATGACCCTGCTACATGTGGTACACCTCTTTCTTTCCAGTATTGGTTGGTTTTCCATGCTTGGTAAATAACATAGAGGAATAACGTCAGAAGTGCTGATGATAGTGATAGAATTATCGGGTCCATTCTTTGCTGAAATCAAAGAATATCGTCAATCAATCCACTTACTTCTCTCGCTACTACATAGTTACTCAAAAATATTGCAGTGTAAATTCCTTGCAGTGTTTATTATTCGCAGTAAATACAAACAGTGTTTAATATGTAGTATTAAGCTTAGTATTTCTCTTCTACGAAATGTCGAAATAAATCCACCACATAGTGGGATTTAAAAACAGAGGAAGACCCCCAGCAAAAGAATGAAATATGGTGAAAAATGAAATCACAAGGTGATTGCTGTTATTAAACGCTACAAGATTTTGGGGCTTACACTTACACAGATTCTAGATCTTAAAAAAACACATTTTGTGAGAGATTTGAAGGTTTAACGTACGCTTCAATAATTTAATATTGAATAAATTTATATCATTTAAATCTAAATTGTAGGTAGTTAATACAGGAAGTAGAGTGATGGTATGTTATGGTGTTCAAGTATGGGGATGTATTTCTGTAGAAGTATAATTAAAGATTTCTACGATTTAAACTAACATAATTTAAAATTAAGCGATTTTTATAAACTTGTTTTACAATTATGCATTCCAGTCAAAATTTCACATCTTACACAACATTCATATACGGCATCCACGTATATCTAAATAAGGTTTTTTATAATTAAGATATACATCGTATGATATTACATAATATTTAGATATACATGCGTGCGCTGATGCCGTATATGAATGTTGTGTAAGAAGTGAAATATTGAGTGGAATGAATAATTATAAAAAAACTTATAAAAATCGCTTAATTTTAAATTATGTTAGTTTAAATCGTTATTAAATTTAATTTTTACTTTATTTTATATATTTCATATTTTATTTTGACTAGTTAATTGTAAGGTAAATCTCCCACCTACATTAGAGTTTAAAAAATTAGACCCACACGTGTTGTTTCCATTGTAAGGAAAATTTGCCCTTTAACAACCCAAACACGTGTTACCCACCCAGCTGACCATACCCCTTGACCTAGTTCAAGAGTTTAGTTTTAAATACAGTTAAAAACACCAGTCAGTGTGTAAAACTGAATTTGCTCTGTGCAAGTCTGTGTTGTCACACTGTCTGACAAACGCATCTTGAAGATGGGCGAACGCCGGAAACCGGTCGATGACCAGAAAATGAAGCAGGGTACCGCGGAAAATGTCTCTGATATTGTCCTCATTCTTGGCGCTTCCTCCATATAGATACTCTGGTATATTGTGTTAGGAAATTATTGTAAAAAAAAAATTGTTTATCTATAAAAAATGTGAAAAACCTATGTACCTTTAATCTTTGTTATCCTTTAATCCTGTTACCTTTAACTATTTTATAAATAATAAATGAAAAATAAATACACTGTTGAATATTATTAAAAATAGATGAAATAATAAATACTTTAACTACCCAGGGCAAAATAGGTAATGACACATATTCCATAATCTATTGCATTTTCAGCTTAACCTTGTAAATAGTTCTTTAGATAATATTTCCATTAGTGGTGCACTTAATTAAGTGGAAATAACTGCTATACCTTAACAAGAACAATTTTAGAAATGATAATAAACTATTGTTTAATGGACAATTTAAACGAAAAAAGAGGAAAGTGTATTCCAGTTCATCGCCATCTGCCCAATTTTGAGAGAATTTGGAGTAAAATATTCTCGAAGAGATTTACTAATTAAAGAAGAATGTATTTATTATTTAAATGAAAAATACTTGCAGAAGTTTGGTACAATATTGTAAAGTTGCTTGGAAGATATACGTGTGAACTTATCGCCGAATTTAATTATTGATTTTAATTGAAGTTTTTTGGCTGTTTGTTATTTTGACTATTTCTTGGATAATAAAATGTTGAACCTTATTTACAGCCCTTTTTAATTTTTTATTTATTTTTTTATTCTTGTAATTACATTTGCTCCCAACGTTTCGACACTACACGTGTCATTATCTAGGGATTTTTTTCCTTTTGTTTTTACAATACTCTGTTACTTGTTTGATGTGTTATGTTGATTTTAATTATAACCAATACTAAGGCCTCGTTTTATTTTTAATTATAATTTTAAATTTGTAACACTGATGTGTGTCTACACGATGCAGCGTCTACCATGAGCGTGGCTAGCAAGATGACTCAAAAAATTACAGCCATAGAAACTTCAGTTTTAAAGTAAAACTCAATATATTAAAACAAGAAAAAGCATATGGTCACATAATTAATACAATTAACAAGGCGATTAACGTTTAATAAATTAACCACATATATAAAAATAAATGACTGTAACACATGAGTGTTACAAATTTAAAATTATAATTAAAAATAAAACGAGGCCTTAGTATTGGTTATAATTATAATCAACATAACACATCAAACAAGTAACAGAGTATTGTAAAAACAAAAGGAAAAAAATCCCTAGACAATGACACTTGTAAAATTGTAAAATTTTGGAAATAAAAAGTTTAGAACACCTCAACAACATAGAGAATAGTGAACAAATGTTCAATTTTTAAGATTTGAACAATTATGAACAAATGAACAATTTTGTTCACTATTCTCTGTGTTGTTGAGGTGTTTTAAACTTTTTATTTCCAAAATTTTACAATTATACAAGTGTTCAAGTTTGATATGTTTTGAAGATTATTTAATAGCTTTTTTTTATTTTATAGTTTTTATGCCTTGAAAAAGACAATATATTTGTCGAAACGTTGGCAAGAATTTAAGTTTTTTTTTTTTGGCCATGCGTTATTGTCTGTCAGTGTTTCTTTTCTCTTATTGAACAATCTATTGTAAACAATGAAAAATAAAGACACTGTGGAATTTGATCTTTGTAATAGAAATTGTATGTTGGAAAATCAGGACAATAAATATCAGTATCTATATCAATAGATAAATAAAGTTGCCAATTATCTCTAAATTTGTTTAAATATTCACTTACATAAAGGCATTTATGGCACATTCAACATTCTGTTGATTATTTCTCCACTGGGCTTATCCTATGGTGCTTGACTGTGACGTAAAACCGTCCTTCAATTAACCCACTACCAGTACTAACTATTGATTCGAATTCCCCTACCATTTCTGATTTTTTTTTTTTTTAATTTGTACTGTTTAATTTTTCATTTTATGAAGGAATATTTGCTGTGAGTAAATATCTCAGAATTTAAATACAGACTAAATTCTTTTCCATTTCGGAGCTCGAATGCTGTTTTGCAAATTTTAATTTCTCTCAATTGGCAGCTGCATTTATTATTTAGAAAATTCTGTACAATAATCGGTATCGACTGGAAAGTCTCCTTCATTTTCCTAATCACCTCTCTTCAGTTTTCCTTTTATACATAATCTGAACTGTCTAAAATATTCAGTTTTGTGGTATGCTTTTCTAAAATATTTTCACCAACTCATACAACATTTTTCTTTTTCCCCAACTTTGGTCGAACCTCAAATATATTCCTGGAAACTCAACTTGGAAAAACTAATTGTTTTTTTTTGAGTTGTTTTTTCCTACATGTAGTAGTTCCTCTTAACCTACTGTCTGAGCCGATCCGTCCATTTCTCCTTATTCGTGGCATCGGCCTCCGTCAAACCGGATCCTGACAGGGATTCTAATGCGGTCCTAGATCTTCCCCTTCTTCCCTCAACCGTCATCTCGAACACTATCTTTGGAATTCTGTCTCCACCCATCCTTAACCAATGCCCCAACCATTTTAACTGTTTAAGCTCTATAGATTGGAGGATATTTTGTTGGATATTTAACTCTGTTCTAATGTCCACATTTCTTATTTTCTTCCCTTTTGGATCTACCTGCTAACCTCCTCCATGTAGTCCATTTCGGTGGATAGCAGTCTATTTCTTTCTTTTTTATTTAGAGCCCAGGTTTCTACTCCGTATAGCATAATACTTTCAAATATAGCTTTAGAAATTAGGTGCTTAGTGCTTCAGGAAATATTCTTATTCCACAGCACTGAATTGAGCATCTCTATGACTCTTTTCCCTTCTTTAATTCTTCTATCCACCTCTGATTTAGAACCACCACCGATCTCAACAATAGATCCCAGGTACTTAACATTTTGGACTATTTTTACTTCTTTATCCTATAATTCTATTCTGTCTTTAATTTGGGACAGATGTTCGGTCTTTGTAAATATTTAAATAAGACCCCAGCGCTCATATTCTTCGGCTAATTTCCTTAACATGTACGCCGCATCATCTGCATCTCCCGCAATCATTACCTGGTCATCCGCAAATAGTAGGTTGCTTATCTATAAATTTTCCTTCACTTTCACACCCATTTTATGGCATTTGCTTTTCCATTCCTTCAGAGCCATATCTAGGTAAATTTTGAAAAGTGTCGGAGACATGCAGCAGCCTTGCAGTGGACCTTTGGTTGTGCAAAAACTTTCAGAGATAAGCGAACCTACTTTACTAAGCATTTATTACCTTTATAGAATCTTTGAATTACTGCGATAATGGACGATCTATGCCGGCCTGCCTCAAAGCTGTCCAAAGACGATATCGTGGTACGCTGTCATATGCCTTTTCTAAATCTATAAAACCATTTACTCTCCTTCGATTTAGCTTCATGTTTCTCCGTTATTTGTCGCTATGTAAAGATATGGTCTATGCAGGTACGCCCTGTCTGGAATCCACATTTCCCAATTTCCTTTTTATTATTGTTCCTAGAAGCTTAGCAATACTATTAGTAACACATATGCCTCTGTAATTTGCGCAATTCCTTTTGCTTCCTTTTTTATGGATGGATGTTATAAATCCTAACTTCATTTCAGTAGGTATGGGCTGTCCTTTTAAGATGAGGTTAATGAGCTTAGTTAGTAAAAGAGAGACTCTTTCTCCACCGTATCAACAGTTCTTGATACATTCCATCCCGGGCTTTATTGTTTTTGCACAACCTTGATTCTGCTTTTATTTGTTCCGCGGTTATTCTCCACTCTGTATCAGTTTCCTCCGCCTGACTGCCATTAAATCTCTCCATTTGCCCTGTTAATAGATTCTCAAAAATCACCCTCCAATCAGTCAACTTATCATGTTCAACTGCACGTTACTTGAATTTACCTTTCTTAGATCCCTCAGCACACCCCAGGCCTCTTGCCAAACTCTATCCCAGTAATGATGTTGGCACAGACTCTCTCCCATATTTCATTTTTTGATTTCCTAATTGCATACATTACCTCCTTCTTTATTTTTACATAATTTTCTCTACTTTCCGTATCCGTTTTACTAAGCCATGCTTTTTTCTTATTCTCTATCTTGTCCAAAATATTCTCGTTCAACCAACCATCCTGTCCTCCTTACCTCTTTATAGCAATAAGAGAAAATACGAATCTTGAAATATGCTCGATTTTGAGAAAGAATCTAGAATCAGCTCGATTTTAAAGCATCTAGTGGAAGAATCATACTGGGGGGGGCGATGTATTGTGCAGTTGGAATTCTAATATCTTTCTTTAGAAATTGTCAGTTTTTTATGTTCAGAAAATTGGATCAAATGCATTTTTGTTTGAGAATTTTTGACTAATAATGTTTGAAGCTAAAATTTGTTAGAACCTCCGTAAAAAACTCTGCTATACAATAATAATATTGATACTACAGAAACATAACCTTTATTCAGGTTTCTAAATCAGGTCAAATTACTCTTACTTTCTCTCACTCTTTGTAAGAGAAAGTATTGGATCGTGCCATATTTTTCAAATTGAGTTCACACCGGAAATATACGTTTGAGGGTCATCTAAGGTAGGAAAAAATCTTTATTAAGAATGGTCTAAATGTAAATATACTAAAAACGAAAAATCGTAAGAAACTCAAACTTCGTATTTCGTTCGTACTTTGGGCACCGCACTTGATCTGAAGGTTTTAGATTTGCGCACAATCCATTACCAGTACTACCAGTTGAAAGTAATTTCAAGGCTTTTTTTTCAATTTTTAGCGATTACCTCGAAAACGGTCTAACGATTTTCTTTAATTTCGTGTATCTACAACGATTTGAGGAAGCAGCAAGAGAATTGTCCTTAATCAACTCTTGCGTTATAAAATACTTTTATTGTTCTCAGGGGATCTGAAAACATGTATTTCCGGTGAAAACTCGATATGGAAAATTTGACGGATTAACTGTTTTATGAGAAAGTAAAAAATGAAAGAAATGATAATATATAATAATAATTTTATTATTTAAAAATATAAAACCTACATTTAACAATATTTTTTTTGAAAATTTTAACTCAACATTTTTTTTACTTTACTTATCTTATAATTTTTTAATATTGAAATACAATGGGTCCTTAGTCATTAATACTAAATTTCTAGTGCTCAGTTTAATTGGTTTCGTTTTAGGACTGAGGCTGATCGTGTAGTTCTGCAGTAACTTTGCTATGCAGTATTTTATCTCAAGCATGGCGAATCTCATTGCTGAAAAAAAAAAGAGGTAAGCGATTAAAATAATAGTTAAATACAAGAGAGGCATTTATTAAGAAATAAACAGGCAAACGTCTGTAAATCAAAGAATATCTATTATAATATAAGTTGGCATCATGTTTCAGGAAGTAAAGCAGCTGTTTCAGTGCACTAAATCTCCATTGCGCACTTTCTGATGTCTGACAGATGAAATCTGTGAATTTTACTCTCAAGTGCTTAAACAACACGGTGATAAGTTGTATTTAATTATTTATTTACATTTCATCAAATAAACGCTAGCGCCAAAATCAGTATAACTTCAATAAAGTGCACACATTTTAACATATTTTCTAAACTATCAGCCAACATTTGGAATTCATCATCACCAGAGACATAATCATTTCATTATTTACAAATTCTTGAAATAACTTCGTTGTTAACAGATATATGAGTTTTATAAAAAGGAACAACGCCAGATTATGCAGCTGTGCAATCTGCGAGATGGCACGTGAAAAGGTATCTCCAGACAGTCAAATTCTCTATTTTCACAGCAAATCAGTTCTCAATCTTCTAATCCACAGAGGATTGAAGACGGGCCAATGCAGTTAAACTTCTTGTTAAAGCCTCATATAACAAAGCCGGATTGGATCTCATACTTTTTACAGTATGTTTTCCAGATCATTGGAGCGTACTCATCTGTCATATGAGTTGCAGACAGCCGGTACCGCTTTGGGATCACCGAGGTCACAAAACAAAGCTCAAGCTATAGGAGCTTTCTGCAGATCTCCTCATAATGTATCCTAAATAGATAGATCATGGCTCAACGTTACTACTAAGTCCCCACATTATATTATGTGTATGGGCAAGTGATTGACTATCGATCGACTCAAAGGAGAATGTGTATCACGTGAAGTTCTACAAATGTGTAGTTGACCGATTCTAACTAACCTTGGAAAAAAGGACCTGATCTGTGAACATGCGGTATGGACCAATCGAGTTTCAACCTTAAAGGTCCAATTTTTTGGAAGAACAGCAGTTATTAATTAAATACTCAGTACTGTAGAGAAATGCTTGAGAATAAAATGACGTAGTTTTGCATAGAAAAGCAATACACTTACTCCAGGACAAATTCGCCTACCTGTGGCGCAATCACCGAACTAATAAAAGATTTGGCTGGGGAGATCATCGGATTTTGCAACATCAAGTTTGCTCCCCTTAGCAATGAAAAAGTAAAAATTTGAATACCTTCAGTCTGTTTATTTAATAAATGATTCTCGTATTTATAAAAAATTACCTATACAAATCCTTGGTCCATTTCCAAATGGTAAATAAGCACAAGTAGGTATCATATGGTCTGAATCAAATCTTTCTGGCCGATATACACTTGGCTGTGGATAATATTTTGGATCGTTGTGGATTGCAATTGTAGGAATCGCTATTTTCTGGCCAGGTTCTATAGTTAATCCATTAGGGAAGGTATATTGCTTTGTACAGATGCGACCTAAAATCTGTGTCGGTGGATACATTCTTAGAGCCTCTGTAAAACATATATAACAGTTAGTAGTGATTGGGGCGAAGAAAGCATCATGGCATTGAGAAACATAGAATTGAATACAAAAAGAATATTACGAGCTAATACCAAGCATGCGCAAAGAATGGTTTCTTCTTTTGTTTACTTTCTTTCTTCCTTGTTCTTTGAATCCATTTCATATCCCAATGGCTCATGCTAATCCCATTATATAATTATTAATAAATAAGTTTGTTTTTGTTAATTTTTGAAACCATTCCATAATGCTCTTTTATTTCAAAATATTGGAACTAAGTTTGATTACTTTTTTTTCTTAATAACTGTTATTTACCTTTAACACATTGTTCTAAGTAATGCATTTTTGCGAGTGCATCATATGTCAGCGAGCCAGCTTGTTTTACTTCCCTCAGGATTTCTTCACGAACTTTTTCTTGGATAGTTGGATTTCTTGATAGTTCATACAAGGTAAATGTTATTCCCACTGTAGTCGAATCAAATCCTCCAGTTAAAAAGAAAACTGCATGGCCAATTATTTGATCATCTTTAAGTTCTGTAAAGAAAAGAAACAATCTGGTGTGAAACATTCACATTGTGTTTCAGGAATAAGTTACCTGGATATGACAATATTGTACCGGAGAGCTCTTAGAAACATTTAAAAGCAATTTTAAAATAAAATCTAACTCCAGAATCCCTCTAGAATTAATTAATTAAAAATAAGATTTTATAATTAAAAGGGATAAACTTCTATCTGTTATTTTGCATTCCAAGTTTAAAGAAACTCTTTCTAGGGAGTAAGAGTAAGTAAAAATTAATGGATCTAAAAACATCGTATGTAAAAATACTATGTTCTCCATTTTTATATGTTCCTACAATGATAAAAAAAATGGAATTTACCAAATTTCTCTGTAGTATATTTTGTTATATCGATATCTAGATAATCATCTGCCGCATCTTTAGTATGCATTTCCACGTATCCTTTGTCTTGCAGTTGCATCATTAATTGTATGAAATCATTTCTTCTGAATCCATTATCACGTCTGTATTTCACTGTATCTTTAATAATGTCTGAGAAATATTTTATTATATGGGGTTTAGTAATTGTTATGTTTAAATATTTGGCCAAATTTGGGAATTGCCTGAGTAATACAATTCCTATAAACCTTAATGTATCCAGGTGGAATATTTGTTTGCCCATCTTACGAAATTCATTGTCAGGATTAGATAAATTTCCAGCATCTATGCCGAAGGCACAGGATCTGTAAAATAAATAAAAATAAAAAAATAAGTAATTTTGAAATATTTACGATTTATTTTGAAATTAACCAAGTATATTTGATCAAGCATTGCCTTGAACCAGCGCTATAACTGATTTGAAATAAAATAAAAGACCTTACATCCTAAGCTGATGACCACGACTGTGATGCTTCAAACTGGGCGCCTACTGAAATGAAAATGAACATGATGTTACTTGTTCTCAACTTGTTTATACAGGTCGACGGCAACTTTTCTCGGCTGAAAAGAAATAGGTGTAAAACTGTCCAGCGGATATATTTCGGTTGTATTCATATGTGAAACCAAAGTTCAAGTTTGAACTGATTAACTCGGGTGTGCGGAAAAAAAAACTATTTGTTATATTCGAGTTAATTCGGTTGAATGCGTTAAGGGGTTAAAGCAATAACAGCTAACCTTGAATGCCCTGATGTTCAAATAAAAAATTATCGTATCACTCACCCGATGGTGTCCATTACAAAACAGCCAAGAATCTCCTTCATCTCAACATCTTCTTTCGGTCCTTTATCCAATTGCCTGATCATTTCATCACCGCACTCCTTCATTGATTCAAACATCAATTTCAACTTTCCCATAGTGAATATAGGTGCCAGTCTATTTCTTACAGCATTCCATCGTTTTCCAGTCATTGCAAACAGATTTATAGCCAACGGATTACGTTCTTCATCCACTGGTAAATCATGATCAACAAAATGTGTAAAATCTTTAATAAAGATCCTTTCAATCAGTTCTGGATCTCTAACCATTAATAATGGTTTCAAAAAATCATAATAACCAGTCAGCGATTCATTTGGAAATTGTTTATATATGGTTGTTTGTAATTCTCCTGGTGTCATTTTTCTAAGTAATATTGGCAGGACACTGCCAAAGAAAAATGGTGGTTTTTTAGATGGTACACCTTTTTCTTTCCAGTATTGATGCGCTTTCCATGCTTTGTAAATGACATAGATGAGTATTGACAGAAGTATGGACACCAGTGATGTAGTTATTGGACCCATTTGTACCTAAAAAAAGAAATTGAACATATTTAACAATTTCTCTTCCTCTGCTTTACAGCAACCCTCAAGGTATGAAGTAGCAGCCTTGATTTAAAGAAAACAGTGTTTGTAAATTCTGTCTTCCGAAAAGTGTAAGAATATACAGTTTGGAAGATTGGACAAGTGGATGAACTAAAATGCTGTTTAGTGAGATTTTGCCTGTATAAGTGAGTGTATGTTTTATTTGCGCGCTCTTATGTCCTAGAAACTACACATTCAGGCGCTAAGATGCGCAAATATTGGGGGATCCAATCAAACTGAAAATGTGGTGTGGAACACTCATACGACTAACAGAGAAGTAAAAACTCCAATACAGCGCACCAAAAATTTGAAATTTAATGTCCAAAAATTCTGCACAACTATTCAAAATATAATTTTCACTTACTCTTACTCCTAGTAAGGTTCCCTGAGTCCAAAAAAGTGTTTTTTAGCAAATGGTCTGTATGTGTATGTGTGTGTGTCTGTATGTATGTATGAATGTAAACAGCATAGCTCAAAAACGAAAAATCGTAGAAAGTTCAAACTTGATCTTATGTTTAGGTATCACCATGGCATCTGACGGTGGGTCATCTGTCAAAATTCATCAACCGGAAGTACCACTTTACTACGTCTTTTTTTTACTTTTTTGCGATTTTCTCGAAAATGGCTCCAACGATTTTCTTTAAACTTGGTATAAAAACTACACTTAAAAAGATCTACAACCTTTATTTGCAACATTTCTCTGGGAAAATTCATTTAAGGGCACTTTTGAAGGAGGGATGAGTTAGGTTTCCCCTCTAAAGTGCTATTTCACTTTATTAAACAATTCTATCATGTAAATAATATAATTAGAATTGAATATGATGTAGAAATTCTGAGTTTCAAAAAAATCGGATAACCCGGAAGTGCGTTTACATTACCACTTTACTAAATGATTTATAATTAGAATTGAATATGATGTAGAAATTCTGAGTTTCAAAAAAATCGGATAACCCGGAAGTGCGTTTACATTACCAGTTTACTAAATGATTTTTTTCACTTTTTTGCGATTTTCTCAAAAATGACTCGGACGATTTTCTTGAAACTTTTTATCCAAACAAAACATATAATGATCTACAACTTTTATTTAAAACAATTCTCTGGTAAAATTCAATTAAGGGCACTTTTGGAGGAGGGGTGGGGTTATGTTATTATCTATCATAGTTGATTATTTTAAAATTCCATCATCCAAACAAAATTAATTAAAAATAAATAGATGGCCAAAATTCCAAGTTTCAAGAAATTTAGTAAACCGGAAGTGGGCTTTTACTGGACAGTTTTTTCAGTTTTCGAGGGAATTTCATTAATTTGGTACACAAACTATAACAATTGTCAATTATAATTTTGAGAACTGGACTAAGAGAAAGTTGTGTGAGTGTTTCACACCAGATTTTTTTTTTCATAAAAGTGTTCCAATAAAAAAGTGATTCGTTTATATCTATGCCGTTAGCATACCAAGTTTAAGGGAAACCGTTATAGACGTTTTCCAGAAAATTCAAAACAAAAAAACTCGAAACCTACTGTGTACATAAAATGGCTGTGGTTAAGCGATTATTTTTTCAAATTTGAAATTCTAGCAATGCTTCTAATGGATTTTAATATAAAAATATTTGTTGATTGTTGATGAATAATTATGTTATGAAGAAATTTGGTGAGGATCCGTCAAGAAAGAAACATTCAATTATGCCAACGTTTTGGCAGAGTTGCCCGTCTTTATCAAGGCTTTATATATATAAATAGATAATCGTGAAGATATGGAGAAAGAATTGTTAAACATACACATTTGTTACATCGGAGAAACATAAAAAAACCAAATTAAAAGTTACTAGTTTCTTCTTATCTTAAATCATCTACAGAAAAAGGAAATGATTGTTGTAGTGGTTGGTTCTGCCGAGCTGGAA
The DNA here is from genome assembly GCA_011037195.1 of Triatoma infestans. Lineage (NCBI taxonomy): Eukaryota > Metazoa > Arthropoda > Insecta > Hemiptera > Reduviidae > Triatoma > Triatoma infestans. The sequence goes on along the minus strand of JAAEAF010005368.1, from coordinate 46,229 downwards.
AGCATCAGAGACATTTTCCGTGGTAGCCTGTTTTATTTTGTTGTCATCGACCGGTTTCGGGCTTTTGCCAGTCTTCAGGATGCGTCTGTCAGACAGTGTGATAACACAGACTTGCACATAGCAAATTCATAGAGTGATTATCACACTGTCTGAAAAACGTATCCTGAAGATGGGCCAATGCCCGAAACTGGTCGGTGACCACAAAATGAAGCAGGCTACCACGGAAAATGTCTCTGATGCTTTCCAGCTATGCGGAACCATCTACTGTTGTACTTGCAACCGCTATTGTTAATGTACACAACGAGGCTAAAGGCAGATTTATTCAAGCGTGGGTATTACTAGATAGCGGAGCCCAAGGAAATTTCCATTTTTTTTTAGACTAGTCCGAATATTAAGATTTTCAAAATATTAATCAAATCAAAAGTATAGCAGACTGTACGACAACCGTCAAAAATGTAGTCATGACCACAGTTCAGTCTCGAGTGTGTAAACACGAGTGTATAAACTGAATTTGCTCTGTGCAAGTCTATTGTTATCACACTGTCTGACAAACGCATCCTGAAGATGGGCGAACGCCCGAAACCGGTCGATGACCACAAAATGAAGCAGGGCTATCACAGAAAATGTCTCTAATGATTTCCTCTTTTTTTTTCATCGTCCGCCTACTTCCCACGCCTCATCGTATTTTACCTCTCTTTCTTTCTTGGTGGTGAGATTGTCGACGCCTTTATCTCTCGGGTTTGCCCCTTTCTTATTTTTCTCCACCCTTCAGATATCCCGTGTATACACGAGTGTATAAACTAAATTTGCTCTGTGCAAGTCTGTTGTTATCATACTGTCTGACAAACGCATCCTGAAGATGGGCGAACGCCCGAAACCGGTCAATGACCACAAAATGAAGCAGGCTATCACGGAAAATGTCTCTGATGAAAAAAAATTGATTTATAATGGATTTTAATGTTTTAGAGTTGGCTGAACTGTATATTGTCGTGAAGTGATACTCCATAGTGAAGCATGACGTTACTGTTCCCCGCAGAACAATCTATTTAAAATCTAAAAATAAATCTATATTGTCTACACTACAATAGGACCATACTAACAATTAATTTTTCAAATAAAGTTTTTCAAGTTTAAAGAAACTCATGCCGTTTCCGAGCGAAAATTCCGTAAACCTCACAGAAGACCTATTCTATAAAACCTCATACATCAATTAACCGAATTTTTTTTTTTAATTTATTCTATTAAAGTAGGCTAGATAATCATTCATTGTTACTTGATAAAAAGGGATTGTTTACTTCGCCTACTTAATGTTGCGGTGCATAGAACTTTGCAAAAATCAATTAGCCAAAACAAAAACAAAAAATGAAAAAAAAATGACAGTGTTAATAGAATTATTAAATAATAATAATAATAATAATAATAATTTAAAATTATAATTGATAATATCTTAAACTATTTTATTTATATTATCCAATCTAATCGCTTATTAATCTAAATTTAATTAAAGTAATTTACTTACACAATTTGCACAGCCTTAATGTACATAAAATATCAAGTCCCATAAAATGTTGCTAGTCATTGCTAACACTCCTGTATTTCAACTAACTTTTATCTCTAATCTGTTATCAGTAATTTTTTATTTATATTTATTATGTAAAAAAATCTCAATGCATCCAATCTAAACCACCACCTCCTTTACAAGATTACCACTGAGTTATAATAAATTTGTCATATCATCATATTTTTAGCTATGTCATTCAATTTATCACTAATTATTTGCTTAAAATGTTTACTGATAAATGATTGCAAGTAAAATAATCAATTCTTCGCCTTTGGTATAGCTCTGCACTTTTTTTTCCTACAAAAATCATTAATTAATTAATTAGTTTATTTCTGTTCAACTTTATAGCAAAGTATAATTTAAATATTTGTAAAAAGCATTATGACGTTGAAAAGCCTTGAGTCCTATTTCCTCTACACAGTCAATATTCTGCAGCATTTTTCATTTAATCGAATATAATTTTCAAAAAAAAAAACCCTCACGGCCATATTGATTTTTTGCCTTTTATCAGAATATTACTAAAATAGATTTAATCATTTTCAATAACGGTTCCCAAAAATCTACTTCCGATTCCACTTTGGAAAAAGAATTATTCCTACACAATAATATTGAAAATAAATGGAATGCTATCATCAAAAAAGGAATATGGAGAATCCACTAGATTGTTTTCTCTAACAAAATATAAATATGTGGAGAAAAAGTATCCATGCACTTCCCAAAGAATTGCCAATAAATATTATCTATAATATGATCCGAAGGGAGGGATCCAAAGCACAGAGAGAGAGAGAGAGAGAGAGAGAGAGAGAGAGAGGATCACTTACTAGTTTAGGCCAGACTAAAGTCGGAGAGATTGTTTAAATACAGCTGTGTCAGACATAGGAGGGAGTCTGCCGACAGTCTTGCAGCAGAGTTCATACAACAATCACCACGCGTCATCAACCTTTCTCATTACCTCTCACTACCATTTTATATATTTCAGTGTAAAGTCCAGGCAGTTTACGCTACTCTTCTATTACACAGTATTCACTTTTACTTCTAGTTTATTTATCTATCTAATCCAACTTCTCTCCTTCTCAAACTTATTACATATTCAAGCACATAAATTGTTTCAACTTTTTCAAGTCCTCTTCTGATATTAGTATCATTATTTATCGCTTAAGATCATTTATGTTCTCTTTCCTTTTTCTCTCTTAATTCTGGTAAGATGTATTGCGATAATGTCAAATTTCCAAGATTGCATTTTTCACCGGAAATACATGTTTTGAGGTCCCCTGAGTATGAAAAACATGTTTTTAGCGAATGGTGTGGGTAAACAAAATACTTCAAAAACGCAAAATTGCAGAAAGTTCAATATCAACAAAATATACAAGTTTCTTTTACTCCGGCAAAATTCATTTAAAGCCACTTTTTTGCGGGATTTGCGGGGTTCGGTTTTCCTCTAAAGTGCTATTTCAGTGGGTATTACCCGATTTTTATCATCTAAATAATATTAATTAGAATTAAATATGTTTTTGAAATTACGAGTTTGAAGAAAATCAGATGACCGGAAGTGCGTTTTTACTAAAAAGTATTTTTCAGATTTCTATTTTCTCTAAAACAGCTCCAATGGCTCCAGTCTTTTTTAAAACTCTTTATGTGAAGTACACAAATTAAGAGCTATAACATCTTTTATTTCAAAACATTTCTCTGGGTAGAGTTATTTAAGGTGGCTTTTGGGGTAGGGGTAGGGTTTATGTTATCCTTTGAAATGTTTCAAATAAAAGTTTTAAGCTCTTTGTTAAGTGTAGTCGATGTTACTAAGTATCAAAAAAAAACCCTCAGAAAACTGAAAAGAAAAAACTATTCTGCAGAAACGCACGTGCGATCAACTGATTTTCTTTTAACACTGAATATTGGTAACTTATTTAATTTCATGCTCCTAACCCCATACACCAATCCCAGAAGGAGCTTAGATCAATAATCCCAATAATATTTCAAACCTGAAGCCATAAATTTCTCAAAATCCCATTAAACTCAATATTCGGAAAATAAGTATGGAAAGTTGTTGTGGTTGGTTCTGCAGAGCTGGAAAGCATCAGAGAATTTTCCGTGATAGCCTACTTCTTTTTGAGATCATCGACCGGTTTCGGGCGTTCGCCCATCTTCAGGATGCGTTTGTCAAACTGCGTGATAACACAGACTGGCACAGAGCAAATTCAGTTTACACACTGATTAGTCTTTTAAATGTATTTACAAACTAAACTCTTAAAGTAGGTCAATAGCAATAGGGTGGTGATACCTGAGTGGACAAAGGAATACGTGTTTCGGTCACGTGGAAGGGGGCATATTTCAACACGTGGGTGTCTAATCTTAAACTACGTCGTAGAAGGGAGATTCATTTTATAATTAACTAATCTATACTATCTTATTATTCTGGTTATTTATTTATTTATATCAGCGTGAAATAATATTGCATCATCCGTGTGCTGCTGTGAAATAGTCACTGATACATAAGGACAGTTTGAGTTGTATGATCGTAAGATAGTATAGATAGGTAAATAATATTATTGTTAAACTAAAATGATCAAAACAAATAAACAATCAAACAATATATCTACGAGGAGTTTGTTTGATGACACTAAACATACTTCGCGTTTCACCCTTCACAATTCACTCACGCCATCCACGCGCGCATGTATACCTAAATATGGGTTCCTTACATGCCTAAACATAGCAAATCTAAACTAGCCTATGTGCAGTTATGTTTTTATAAGTATGTCATTGAAAAAGTATTTGAAAAAACTTATATAACAGTGTTATCCAAGCTTAATGTAACGTACATTCCTCACTGATAATTCTTTTTCTCTCTTGCATACATTATTTACATATGTACACCTTAAGGCAGTTATGGTTCGTATATACAGACTTAAGAACTAGCAAATTTAAAAGCTATAACTAAAATCTATTTGGTTTTTAACTGGAAAACTATTTGGTTGGGTTTTTAGGTGAGTTGTGTGTTGTTTGTTGCGTGTTTCATTTTTTATTATGGGAAGAGGGTTTTGAATAGTTGTTCATTTGCGAATTTTGTCTGTTCATTTATCAGGTTTTGTGTCTTGTGTTTATATATTTCAAGTTGTTCCAGTACATCTAGTCGTCGTCCTTTTTTGCTGGGATGTAGTAATTTTATCGTATTGGAGATATCGTCGGGATTGTGTTTGTAAGTGTTTAGGTGATTGGCATAATTTGAGTCAGTTTTGTTATGTTTGTATGATCTGATGTGTTCTTTCCCTGAGTGTTCTGCCTATCTGGCCAACGTAAATTTTGCTACAGTCCGAATATTTTAACTCATAAACCCCGCTGCTGTCACGTACGTTAGTAGTCTCAGTATGAGTGCGGATTTAGTCACATAATTTATTGTTTGTCTGAAGGCTGTCTGAATGCCCAGTTTTTTAAAAAAGTTTGTGAGTTTGTACGTATGGTTTCCAACGAATTTGTCTACTGTTTCTTTGTCATTCCTCTTCCCGATGATGTGTTCATTTCTGAGTAGTTTATTAACGACATTTGCACTGTACGCATTGTTCTTAGCTATGTTGTAGATTGTCTGTAGTTCTTGTTTGTGGTTCGCGGGTGTGAGGGGTGTACATTTAAGTCGGTTTGTCAAATGTTTCAGTGCAGCTAGTTTGTGTTGAGCGAAATGGTTGGAGTTGTGTGATATGATTGCATCTGAACAGATTGGCTTTCTGTATATACTGTACTCCAGTTTATTGTCGTTTCTTGTAAGTTTTATGTCTAAGAAGTTGAGAGTGTTGTTAGTTTCTTTTTCGTGTGTGAATTTTATTTTGCGGTTTATATTGTTAAGGTAATGTTAAGGTAACAACTTGTCTATGTCAGTGTCATTTTCCAGTATGAGTCCCCAACGTAACGTCCATGAAATGTTACTCCGAACTCGTCTTTCAGTTTTGGTACGTAAATCTCTTCCATGTTTTGTATGAATATTTCTGATAGGATAGCTGATATGGGTGCCCCATTCCCAGGCCATCGGTAGCAAGGTAGAACTTGTTGTCGAATCTGAAGTAGTTCTGATCCGTTGTGGTTTGTATTAGGTTTGTAGGTTGGTGAATGAATTGCGTGGATTCATTTTGTTTCATCTTCTGTTTTATTATGTATAGTGTGTCCGTAATCGGGATGGATGTGTATAGGTTTGGTGATATCAAGGGATATTAAACGAGAGGTTGGCGTGAGGATAATATTCTCGGTTAGTTGTTGTGGTGTTGTGGTGTTTTGTATCTCTTATAGTGAAGGTGTCATTTAGTTTAACTTTGTCTTTTATAATTTTAGCCAGATGCTGTGTCAGTTTATATGCTGGTGCTGTCGTGTAGTTTATGTCGGGTCTGATAGGGATGTTAGGTTTGTGTATTTTTGGTAGTGCGTTTAGAACAGGTGCTGTAGGATTCATACATGGTATTTGAATGTTCCCCAGGGTGGAATGATTAGTGATGAGGTTTTTAGCGCTTTTTGGATACGTTGTTGGAACTGTTTTGTGGGGTCTTTTTTGAGTTGTGTTTATGCGTTGCTGTTTATAAATTCTCGTGTTTTGTTTTTGTAGTCGTCATGTGGCATGATCACCGTATCCCTTTATAGGCTTTTGTGATTATTAGATTATTGTCTGAAGTATGGAAAGCTTAAAGAAAATCGTTGATATTGTTTTCTAGTAAAGTCGCGAAGTTTTCTATTCGCATTTCCAGCGACGAATTTTGACCGGAACCTTCGCGCGTAAAGCTATGGTGGTGCTTAAATTAAGTTTAAATTCCGGTGATTTTGTTTTTGTGATACTTTATTGAAATTGTCCACAAACACTATGAGATAAGGAGTATTTAAAAAAAAAAGTGTACTTTAAAAGTTGCTTAATTTTTTAATATTGAAATATAATGTCTCCTTTGGCATTGTCATGAAATTTCTGGTGCTTATTGTAATTGGTTGTTTTGTTTTAGGACTGAGGCTGATGGCGTAGTTCTGCACTAAGTTTGCTATGCAGTATTTTATCTCAAGCATGGCGAATCTCATTGCTGCAAAACGTTAAGAAAAATTAGTAACTTTAAGGATATCAATATATATATAGGATTCAAAAAATATAGACTCCGTCAGATATTACCAATACATATTCTGGGACCATTTCCAAATGGTATAAATGCACAAGCAGGTATCTGCTGATCTGGATCAAATCTTTCAGGTCGATAGACTCTTGGCTGTGGGAAATATTTTGGATCATTATGGAGCGCCAGTATGGGAATTAACATCATTTGACCAGGTTCTACGGTTACTCCATTTGAGAAGGTATACTGTTTCGTGCATACATGGCCAACAATCTGAGAAGGTGGATACATCCTTAGAGCCTCTGTAAAACATTTTTAAGCGTTATTGATCGGGAAAGTAAGACACTGAACATTTGACTGGAATTGAGCAAAAAAAAAAAAAGCTACTCTCGTAAACGCAGAAAATGATTATATGTGTGGCAACCTTGAAGATCTATTGAAAAGATGTTCACTCTTTGACAGGCGCGGCATTACCGAAAATGGGAGATAGGTACGGTGACTTAAATTCTAGACAAGACGATCTGGTCATTGTAGTTGACCACAATGGTCTTGTCGCTTCTTCATTATATGGGAATAATCAATATTTTATTTTAAATTTAAACGAATAAGATAATAATAAACGCCAAGCTTTTGTCTTACTACCATCTGGCGGAATCCTTCCAATATCTTGGGTTCTCTTCTGGGACACACTATCAAGACCTGAGACAAATTTAAATTGTCCAAACACATAGATCTGTGCATATACGTATATATACATATATTTGGCGACTAGTATAATGATTGTAGCAGGACCTAATTTCCCCACAGTGATTCTTCTGCATTACTGCTTAATTCATTTGTAATCATGAATATCCAAGGATATGTCCAGAATTATGCCGTATATCTATTTCTTTCACGTAGTTTTGTGGATTTAATATATTGAATTATATAAATAACTTAGTATTAGAATATTAAAATAAATGGGTCTGATAATATTAATATTAAATTAATATTTTTTTTTTTTTTTTAAGGCGTCAATCACTTGGATCATGCTCGCCTTTAGACTATGTGGGTGTTCGGTTATATTAGGTTGTATAAGTCAGTTCTTTTAAGAAAGCCAAGTACTTTGTCTATGTAGTCAGAGTGGTCGTGTAGTAGTTCAGTAATGTTATCTGGTAGTCCATATGAGGTTCTAAGTGTGTCGTAAGCGAAACAATCAACAAAAATGTGCTTGATCGTGAAGGTGACCCCACAGCATTGGCAAGTTGGAGGGGGTCCACGTGTCATCAGGTATCCGTGAGTCAGTCTAGTGTGTCCGATTCGGAGGCGGGTCAATACTACCTCTTCTCGACGGTTAGGTCGAAAAGAGGAGCTCCACACGGTCACATCACTCTTTATTTCCCTTAGTTTATTATCAGAGATGGCATACCATCTCTGCCTCCATTTCTCTTTTACTTTTCTTTTGACAAGAGCGATGTAATCCTGCGCAGGGACTTCTCTATACGGTGTGCCTTCTGTACCTGCATTTCTGGCTGCAATGTCGGCCTTCTCATTACCGGCAATGCCACAGTGCCCTGGTATCCAAGTGAATCGAACCGTAATCTTATTGCGGGATAATGATTTAAGCGTGAGCAGAGTATTCTGTATAAGCGCGTCATTGGTGAAGATATTCCTTAGACTCAGTAGTGCGGATAGCGAGTCCGTACATATAATTAAAGTGTTTGCAGTAGGTGTTATGATATTCAATCCCTTATATATGGCAACCATTTCTGCGGTGTGATTGCTACAGATTGAGGAAAGAGAAAACATGTATTGCCGGTTATCACAGACCACTGCCGCTCCCACATCTGAACCGCACTTAGAGCCGTCAGTGTAAATAAAATTAGCATTATTTTGAATTTGCTTTGGTAGCTGAGAAATTCATTCTTATAAATATATGGAGGGGTACGGTTTTTGAGGAATTTCTCACATTTTACCTTTAACACATTGTTCTAAATAATTCATCTCTCTGACTGCATCATATGTTAATGAACCAGCTTTTTTTATTGCCCTCAGGATTTCATCACGAACTTTTTCTTGTATCATTGGATTTCTTGATAATTCATAAACCGTAAATAACATAGCAGCTGAAGTCGAGTCAAATCCAACTGTTAAAAAGAATGACGCATGGCCAGTTATTTGGTCGTCAGTCAATTCTGAGACAAAAAAAGAATTTTATATATATATATATATATTTAAATCAATTATTCTGTTATTTTTTATGTCCACAAAAATATAATGAGTTTTCTTATACATAATCAAAGAATGTCATCATAAGAATAACGATACTTTCCAGTATCCATAAATTGGTCATTAGAATAACAACTGTTTGGTTAATGCTTCAGAATGCATAACCCCCTAGGACTCATTCAGCGATAGCAAATCCTCTAAGAACCTGCACTTAGAAATAACAGCATTTAGTAATCCAATTTCTGATTTCTGAAGGGTTAAAATTTACTCTCGAATACTCAAGAAATATGAGAATGCCAAGTAGGAATCGTGGGAACTAGACAATTGGGTTTGATCAGTTCAAAAATAGCAAAATAAGTGCGCATCTCGCATTGATACTTTTATTCCAGAAGACAGACTAGTACGATAGAAGTTGCTGGAAAAAATGAATATCGTGTTCATTCCTTTTAATGTCCTGTCAAAGTTCGTTCATTTTTTTTCCCTCATAACAGACAAGAGTATCGTAAAAACATGTGCAACATAGGATTAAAACAGATCATAAAGAAGCCAGAATTCATCTTTACTGGGAACTCAGAAAATATTATTTGAGTAAAAGAAAGTGGACTTTTGGATACAATTGTTATATATGTCTTGTCTTAGATCGTGTCTTAGCTGAATCCAAGCATCAGATCAAAGAGTGGAATGGATCATGGAGTGCATCTTGGGATTTCCAACAAATACAAAATTCAAGACCAACTATCGCCTGGGCAAATTGTTGCTAAGATACCTTGAGATTTGAAAGATCCTATTTTCTGTGACTTGGGAGGGGGAGAGAACAGCGTATACATGTGATCACGGACATAGGTTATTATATTACTAATTACATAAAGATTAACATTTATAAATACAATTAAAATTAATAGAAAGTTTACCAAATTTCTCTGTAAAATATTTTGTTGTATCGATATCTAGATAATCATCAGCTGCATCTTTGGTATGCATTTCCACGTATCCATTGTCCTGTAGTTGCATCATTAGTTGTATGAAATCATTTCTTACGAATCCATTATCACGTCTATACTTTACTGTATCTCTAATAATGTCTGAGAAATATTTTGTTACATGTGATTTGCCAAATTTTATATTTAGAAATTTAACTAATTTTGGAAAATGTGTGAGTATTATAAATTTGATAAAGGCAAGTATATCAAATTGTAACGCTTGTTTGCCCATACGACGAAATTCATTGTCAGGATTAGATAAAGTTTCAGCATCTATACCGAATGCACTGGATCTAAAAAAGCAAAACACAAAATATGATTATTGTTTTGAACTAACCTTTCTACTGATGTGAAGCAAATTTCGAGTTTGCCCTGCAGCAGCAATTAGCCAAGTGGTGGAGTAATTGTTATTTGTAGACTTATTGTGCACCCTGACAGAGATTTTGTGTTATTACATAGCAAGAGACTGTACAAATGGATTAGAGCAAAATGAGACAGAGCGGTATGGTATTTTTAGATATTTTGACTTGGCTTATTATTGTACGAAAGGGAGTTGAGATCGTTATGCAGACATAGTATAGGTTTGTAACATAGTAGAGAGCGTAACTTTCTGTCGGAATAGTTTGGAATGGAATATCTGAATAGTTCATAGGTTTGGCTGAACCCCACAGTTCTAGTCCACAATTCCATATAGGTTTGAGTATGGTTTTATATATATATTTCAGTCTTTTTGTTCAGTGCATGTTATCCAAATAAATAGAAGATTTCCAAACTCACCCGATGGTATCCATGGCAAAACAGCCAAGAATCTCCTTCATCTCAACATCTTCTTTCGGGCCTTTATCCAACTGTCTGATCATTTCATCTCCGCACTCTTTCATTGATTCAAACATCAATTTTAGTTTCCCAGTACTAAATATTGGTGACAATCTATTTCTTACAGCTTTCCATCGTTTTCCAGTCATAGAAAGTAGATTTGAATCCAATGGATTACGTTCTTCATCCACTGGTACACCATGGTCAGTGAAATGTGTAAAATCTTTAATAAGAATCTTTTCAATCAGTTCAATGTCTTTAACCATTAATATCGGTTTCGAAAAATCAAAAAAGCCAATCAAAGGTTCGTTTGGAAATTGTTTATATATTAGTTCACTTAATTGGCCACGTGTCAATTTTCCAAAAAATACTGGCATGGAACTGCCAAAGAACAACGATGGTTTGTTATAAGGTACACCTTTTTCTTTCCAGAATTGGTTGGCTTTCCATGCTTGGTAAATGATGTACAGGAATATTGACAGAAGTACGGACACTAGTGATGTAGTTATTGGATCCATATGTGTCTGAAATAAAAATTTAATATCATCAACAAAATAACCTTTTGCTTCCCTATAAATATTTCATTATCGCCTTTCTAGCTTGAAGAAGCTGTTATGACACTATTATTATTCGCAAAAGGGGAGGGCAAAATCCTACGCTATCCAAAGCCCCACAAGGCCCATATAGCTACCCCAAAAGAATAACAACCACTGGGACTAGAATGAAAATCCAGGCTCAGGTTTCAACCATCTAAGTTTCACAACAGACCGAACAAATCGGACCAAAACCTTAAAAGGACACAGCCTAAGATCCTCTACCGACATCCTATTCCGGCCGAAGGTCCTAAACCTAATCTCCTCACAACCCAAACAATTCGTCATCAAATGCATGGGTGTTTCCTCCTCAGTTTCACAAACTCTACAAAAAGGGTCAGGCACAAGTCCCCTTATATAGAGATGTCTCCTTAAACCACAATGCCCAGTGAGGAATCCACCCAGATACCTGAGGGAGGTCCGTGAAAGACATCGGACCCCACTACTCAAAGCTCCGTCCGGGCCCCCAATGAGCATTTTAGACTGCCGACAACCCACTGCACTCATCCTTATGGATGAGTGCTGTGAGGTCATCCACGTCTGAAAGCCCGACAAACATGTGTCAGAAGACACACCAACAGCAGGCTCTGGACCAATGAAAGGGAGAGAGGCACCTAATTTGGCAAACCTATCCACCTCCTCATTCCCAAAGATTCCCATATGACCTGGAACCCAGACCAGAAGCACATCCTTTAATGAAGAAAGATCTTCCAGTCTTCTAGAACATTCCAACACCAATCGGGAAGTGAAGACACATGAATTAAGCGCCTTCAACGCAGCCTGGCTATCCGAGCAGATACAAACACCTTTTAAATTAGTGTTACGCACCCTCTCATCCAAAATACAGCAAAGAATTGCATAAACCTCAGCCTGGAAAACGGTGGCCCACTCACCAAGAGGCGCTACCAAATGATCTCCCGTCTCAAAATAGACGGCAGCCCCCGGCCCTACCAATCTTCCCTAGAAGGCAACCTAACCCTGTAGGAATGACCAAAGACAAAAGTCTTCAAATTCCTATCAGAAGGGAAACCTGTAATGGGAATCCTTAAAAGCATCTCACGATAAATGGTAGAATGACCATATCGCTTACCCTGCCAAAAACCTGCCTGTTTAATTCTATAACAGGCTTTCATTGCCTGGTTTTTCACCTCCACAAAGAGAGGTGGAATCCCTAACAAAGTCTCCATAGATGCGGTCGGTGTAGTCCGAAACGCTCCAGTCACCGCCAGACAAGCCAAGCGTTGGACTTCTTCCAACAGCTGCCTAGCGGATCGTGTTTCAATGCGACGCCACCACACCAAAGCCGCATATACCAATCTAGGTTTAATGACCATGCAATAAATCCAGAACATCATCCTGGGAGTGATTCCCCAGTTCTTACCTACAACTCTTCGACATTGCCAAAAGGAGATTATCGCCTTTTGATGTTGTGTCTTAACATGTTCCGACCAGTTCAATTTACTGTCGAGAACTACCCCAAGGAACTTCACTGATGTTATGACCTTAGAATTGCCATACGTTTGTCTTTGGCTTTAATTTGGTTTCATTTGATGTAAGTTCGACTGAGCTGATGTCATTCAAAGTTGGTATATGTTTAGTTTTGTTCTAATTTGAAATCATGTATTAAGCAAGCTCTTCGACTGATATTGAGACTATTCTCAGGATTATAGAGAGGAAATTGTAAAGGAAGAGTGCACTAACTAGGGATCGGGGATTGGGGATCCCTACCGTTAACTCTCTTCTCTGAAATTCCCCTAGAGATGAGATGGTTCGCAAAATACAGCATGAAAAAAATTCTCTCGAAATATACGGAAGGGAGAGGGGCCATAGATCTTTTTTTTGTTCGTGCCAGGGCATGTTGGCGTCTTAGACAGCAATATAGCCGACTAGCAAAACCATCTTCTTCATAGAGACTCAAGAACTCTTCCCGGACTGAGACAGGTATGCATCAGTCTGAGCAAAAAAAAACCTGCATATATCAACATGCATGGACATTGAGAATAAGAGGGTACTTGAAGAAGCTGAACCTAGAACGCAACAACACTTGCAAATTCTATGGGGAGGTAGGGTATACTTCAATAAACTATATTTAGAAGCCGGATATCGGCGGTGGATATGAAACAAATAGGCCTAGCGGGTTAATCTGACATAGACTAAAACAAGTATTTTCAGATAGGCACCAGTAGGTGGCACAATAGATCTCTTAAGATCAAGGTGAACGGATCTCCGAAAAAATGGAGCTTAGGGAGAATGTGAAGAGGAGTGTCTACAAAGTTTAATCTAAGATCTTTTGTGATTCTTTTGTTTATAAGTGTCTTACATTGTGTGTAATCGTCAGTAAAAGTACATGAAAACTTGTGAGATGTTGAGCTCTAGGGTTTGCCTGCATGAGTACGCTAAACCCAGATAGTTGCAAAGATCAACTATTTCTATAGAGGTGTTAAATAAAGGAGGGTGATCTTCGAATACTGTACGAAGAAGAGGAAAACTGAGGGAAAATTGGATGGTCATTTCAGAAAAGCTCTGGTGGTGGTCGGTTGTGGACTCCGAGATGGGACTGGAACGATAGAAGGTGTCCCGTCCCAGAAGGAGAAAAATGTGGTCCCAGGGAAGGCAGCCAAATGGAACGCCCAATAAAAATTAGGAATTATTGTATTAATATCTATTTATTTAAATAAATGAATAATAATTATTTATTGCAGTCATGGGCGGGCATAAAACAAAGAGAAAGAAGTAAAATTAATTATGTAAGGAATATTTATGTTTGGCCGTTGCTAATTAAACAAGCTAAAAAATTAGTTGGCTGTGGCCAAAGAAGAAACTTTTTATTTTTTAAAAGGTTTATTTGACGTTTTGGACACCTTCGGTTGGACAAACTCCTCCACACCTCTGGTTGGACCTCCACACCTTTGGTGTCCTTTCTCAGGAACTACAAAACAAAAAATATGGGTTTAAAGAAAATTGTGTGATAAAATTAAATTAGTTTAAATTTTATCATACAATTTTCTTTATATCCAGATTTTTTGTTTTGTAGTTCCTGAGGAAGGACACCAAAGGTGTCCAAAACGTCAAATAAAGCTTTTAAAAAATAAAAAGTTTCTTCTTTGGCCCCCAGCCAACTAATTTTTTAGCTTGTTTAAAATTAATTATGTATATTGGCTTGCTGGAAGGTTTTTATGTTGAGGAACGTTTTTATTATTATAGCTGTTTAATTTGATAATATGAAAAATTTAAATACCCATCATTATGTGTTTGTAATAAGCTAATTAACCTGAAGTATCTTTTAAAAAAAAATGTCGCCTCTACAGATGTATGTACTTACAAAGAATAAACAAGTGAACTGGCTTAAAAGAGGGCAGTCTTCACTGAACTGTAATTAATTGACAAGTATATTAAATAGTGTACACTAGGCGTGTACTCAAAACTTTACTTTGTCAGTATCTTTATATTTAATTTTCAGATATTTACTTACAAAAAAGTCTACTGTCTAACTATAGCACTTCAAGTGTTGATAGTCATTGTACACACTCACTGTTATATAATAACTAACTTGCTGATATCATATTGGCCAATCAAACTGATAGGTTTATATCTCCCTTCTTTTTCAGGCATTTATTTATTTATTTATAATTAAATCGATATCTCAATTTATTAACGATGTTTTTAATACACTCAAAAATTTTTTGGCTATCTCAGAAATTGTAATCTAACTAACCTTTCACGTATGTCATGAGGACCCTTCAGTTATTTTTGGCGCAAATAATCTGCATGTGTATAGGACAAATGTATGTAAACAAATTGTCACGAGAACGAAAAATTACAAAAGCTCAAACTTGATATACCGATTAGAAACCATCACCGCCTTAGACAATAAGTTTTCTGGTATTTTATCCGTCGTAGCATGCATATTTATTTTCTTCCGGACCGGTTTCGGATTATCCATCGTCAGAGCAAATTCACCAAGTTCGTGTAGGGCCACCCACACACAAAAAAAAAATTGCACCATGCATGAACCTCTTATTAAATTCTAACCTGTGGAACCAAATTTTCTTATTTCCCGGATTAAAATATAGATTATTTGCATGATGCTTTTAAATTCTCCTACCTTGCCCTATTCTTAACAAATGTCACCTTATCTCTC
The DNA here is from genome assembly GCA_011037195.1 of Triatoma infestans. Lineage (NCBI taxonomy): Eukaryota > Metazoa > Arthropoda > Insecta > Hemiptera > Reduviidae > Triatoma > Triatoma infestans. The sequence continues at coordinate 30,858 of JAAEAF010005368.1, read as the reverse complement.
TAAACATATTCTTACTATAATTTAAATATAAATTAATATCATTTAAAAACAAGCATGATAAATAAAAACGAATACATTTGATTTCCTCTAGTATTTATTTTAACTCTTCTCCAATTTGCCGTTTGGTGCCAACCTTTTTATACGAGTATATCAATTTACTTACATAATTTCTTGTATTAACCCTGCTTGTATTTCACATTTATGTATTACTTGTACAAGCTTTTGACTGTCCATAAACTGATGACAACATTGACCATTACCAGGCAGTGAGCAATAGAGGACTAAGGATAAGAGAACATTAGATGCATTGCTAGAATCCCAAATTCCAAGAAAACCAATTCACCAGAACTGATTTGTGCTTTCAACATGGCTGCTAACACAGACACACACATACATAACCTCTCATTTTTATTTAAAAGCGATTAGTAAAAATTTATTTTACTTTCTCTTTATTTCTAAGTAAGTGGAAGTTTGTGATCGTGCCAAGTTTACGAAATTGAGTTTTCAAAGGAAATACATGTTTCGCGGGGGGGGGGTCCTCTGAATAGGAAAAAAATGTTTTCAGCGAATGGTCTAAATATATATATATGTGTGTATGTGTGCGTACGTGTATGTAGGCATGTATGTTAACAAAATATCTCAGAAAAAAAAAGTTGTAGACACAATGCTGAAACTTGTTATTCTGTTCAGATTACTATCACCGCATCAGACACGAAGATTTCGTCGATTACAACATTATTGAATGTTTTTTTTTTTTGTTTATCAAGATTTTCTTAAAAACGGCTACAACGATTTTCTTTAAACTTCGTATAATATCCTCAAACTTAAATATCTATCACTTTTATTGGTAACATTTCCCAGAGAAAAATGATTTCTTGGGGTTTGTGGGGAAACAGTAGCGTTTCCTCCAAAGTATATGTTCCGTATAATATGTGTTTTTTACCATCTACATAATATGAATACACATTAGAATTGATACAATTGATAGAATTGATTTTTTAAATTGTATTAATTACAATAACAGAAAGTTTGATTGGTGTTTCACAATAACTTGTTTTAATATAATTACTGGGGAATCTATGACATTAGATTTCTAGGATTTGATCTAGGTGCTATCTTCCGGACAACAGTTTAAACACAATCGTACGCACTACCAGCTGTTTTATAAGTTTAAATAAGCAAACCACTATGGAAATATTATGCGAGGGCAATTAAACTACGAGTGAAAATTCTGTTAAAAGAAATTCTGTCTATTTTTATTAACTGCAGTAACAGAAATTTGTGTTAATAACTAGATTTAAAAAACAAAACCAGATTACAGACATTAATTACATTACAGTTTGTAGTAATAATAATAATAATAAAAATTAATATAACCTCAAGAAATATTATTTAACATTTGATTTCTGGCAAGTTCTTACATTATTATTATCTGGCATCATATACTATCTATCCAATTTATCTAACAAGATGTTGCAGATAACTCAGAAATTTGGTAAATAATACATATCGCCAATTATATGATTATATTGATATGTGGTGAGATTTGATGATCTCAATCTTACCACTGACTGTAAGTATGGGATTATATTATTGTAATTTATACATAAAATATTTGCAAATCAATTCAGCAATATATTTTTACTTTTTCCTAATATTAAAATATATTGTCTCATTTGGCATTGTTACCATACTGTTTGGCTTGAGTGTAATTGGTTGTTTAGTTTTAGGACTGAGTGTGATAGTGTAGTTCTGCAGTAAGTGTGCTATGCAGCATTTTATTTCAAGCGTGGCGAATCTCATTGCTGAAATGAATAAAAGCAAAAGTTAGTGCATCTTAATATTAAGAATTATTTAAAGAAATATATACATATAAGCATTACCTAAACAAATCCTTGGTCCATTTCCAAATGGTAAATAAGCACAAGCAGGTACTGATTGATCTGAATCAAATCTTTCTGGACGATAGACTGTTGGTTCTGGAAAATATTTTGGGTCATAATGTAGAGCCATTATGGGTATTCTTATTGCTTCACCAGGTTGTACAGTTATTCCATTTGGAAAGGTGTACTGCTTCGTACATATGCGATTCAATGACTGTACGGGTGGATACATCCTCAGAGCCTCTGTTGACATAAAATATTGGTGCGTTAATGGAAGGAAAATAGTCCGCAAGAACCGTACAGTGCTCTAAGCTTTTTCTTTCTGTGAAATAGGCTGTAAATGCTGTTCGTCTCCAGGGGCAGTCCCTTGGAGGCAGGAGTTCTTGTAATAGATTTAAAAATAAACACCTTTTTTTTCAGATGTGCTATGTGCCCAACTTTTGGATACCGAAAGATTACGGACTCTACCAACGCTGTCCGTGGAACCCTTCATATCTTCCACTAACTTCCAGGAAATTCTGCGGATGCAATCTTGTTTTCAACAAAAAAATCTAGAGAGAAATACCGATTCAAATTCCTCTCGATGCTTACCCTTTAGAACTTTTCCTCAACATCGGTATTTTTATTAAACTATCATTTGCTGTTAATATAACCTATATAACTATAGCTAGCAGAGATCGCACAGTATTTATGGTTGTTTTATTAAAACATACTTGGCCCAGAATGTGATTACATTTTATCCATAAATATTTAAACAACTCATTGAGTATAGTAGAATATCTGGTTGTCCGGTTTATGACAGAATCCTACCAATAAATTTTGTTTTTAATGGTTCTCTAACGAAATATAAAGTTTGAATGCGCAATTTTCATTTTTTGAGATATTTTGTTAATCAATACGCACACTCATACAGCACACTATTCGCTAAACACATTTTTACTTACCGGGGGTTTCACAAAACATATTTTTCTAATATTGATGATAATTCAGTTACGAATATTAGAAACGATTGGAATATTTTTTATTCAGTAGTCAGTAAAAGTAAATAAAATATTCGGAAATTCTTTTTATTCTTAATAATTCCCAAATAGTGGGTAATATACGTGGTCTGTAGTCCTTTTGCTGTCTAGTGAAACAAATCTAACAAGACTGTTTTCAGATTCGCTCCAATCGATAATAATGTCGATCCAAACAGCCGAAGTTACTTAGTAATAAGTAATTAGACCTGAAGACTAGTCTAAACATAAATAATAATCAGCTACATTTGTTACCTTTAACACATTGTTCTAAATAAGTCATCTCTCTGACTGCATCATATGTTAGCGAGCCAGCTTGCTCTACTGCCTTCAAGATTTCTTCACGTACTTTTTCTTGTATCGTTGGATTCCTAGATAGTTCATATACAGTAAATAACAAAATCGCTGAGGTTGCGTCAAATCCTCCGGTAATAAATGAAACTGCGTGGCCAATAATTTGGTCATCTTTCAGTTCTGCAACAGCAACAGTACTTTAATCAAACAAATCATTCAGTTGAACTCTTAGGTGTTCGGGTTGATGAGAACGCGTCAATGGTTTGTTGCTAACCGACGTTTCCCCCATATTACATACTAACGTGGTTTCAGCTTAAGTGGCGATACTATCCTGAAGAAGCCTATTGTGATCTCAACCCAAAGGCCGTTTTACATGACAGTTGCCACGGAAGCCTGAAAGATTATAATTATTCAGTTGTTTTATTTTTCTGCAAAGTTTAATAGATAATTTACCAAATTTCTCTGTAGAATATGTAGTTGTGTCAATATTTAGATAATCATCCGCTGAATCTTTGGTATGCATTTCCACATAACCTTTGTCTTGAAGTTGCATCATTAATTGTATGAAATCATTGCGCGTGAATCCGTGATCACGTCTATATTTCAATGTGTCTTTAATAATATCTGAAAAATATTTAGTTTTTTGGGGTTTATTAAAAGTAATATTTAGCAATTTGGCCAGTAGAGGCAGTTGCAATAATATTATAACTTTTATTGAATTTAAGAAATTTCGTTCAAATGTCTGTTTGCCGATGCGACGAAATTCACTATCTGGATTTGATAAACTCCCACAGTCTATGCCAAGTGCACAGGATCTGAAAAAAAAAGAAGCAAAAATGTTAAAATTTCTCTATTTTGAGATAGGCACCCGAAAAGTAACCATAATTTCCAACTGACCCAATAGTGTCCATTGCAAAACAGCTGAGCATATCTTTCAGTTCCACATCTTGAATCTCTCCTTTATCTATCTGTCTGATCATTTCATCACCACATTGTGTCATCGATTCAAACATTAGTTTCAATTTCCCAGAAGTAAATATCGGTGACACTTTACTTCTTACAGCTTTCCAACGTTTTCCATTCATAAAAAATAGATTCGAATCCAATGGATTACGTTTCTCATCCACTAGCGTTACCCCATGATCCACAAAATGTGCAAAATCTTTAATTAATATTTTTTCAATAAAATCAATATCTTTTATGATTAATGATGGTTTCATAAAATCATAAGAACCAAACAATGGTTCATTTGGAAATTGTTTATAAAACTTTACGAGTAATTGGCCGCTAGACATTGAAGATACGTGATTCCCCAAAAATAGTACTGGCTTAACATAGGGTATTCCTCTTTCTTTCCAATATTGATTGCTTCTCCATGCTTTGTAGATTATGTAGAGAAACAGTGTGAGAATTACAGTCACTAGTGATAGAGTTACAGTAACTAGATCCATTTGTACCTGTAATCAATAATCAGACAACAATATGTTTTAACCAAATTTACTGTTAATTGTCTAAAATTGCCTCTATGTACACGCAATAGCATTATTTATAAATATGACATTAGAATGTAGGGATTAATGTTGTTTTTGTTTAGGATATAAGGACTACTACCTTAATTTGATTACATTTATGTTGGCCCCCAAACAAAACTAGTAGGCGATATTTTATAATTAAGGCTTAACTCACAACTCACATATATCTCAGAATTTCTCTAAAATATATTAAAAAACAAAATCCCTCAAATAAATGCAATAAAAGTGTTTTTTTTGGCGCCCGGAGCGTTCTCAGTGCGCTGCCGGTCTCTGACCATTGTTCTTGGATACAGACAACATGCCCATCACCGGCGGCCAGTGAGCTATAAATGCTCCTAGGAAGAGAAAAATCTAAGGGATAGCAGCACGGGACCTCCGCGTAAGAAGTTCAGCGCGCTACCCCTGAGCTAATCCCATCGTTATGTAATAAAAATAAAAGAATGTTTCAAATAAAACGTTGAAGACATTTTTTTAGAAAAGTCACAAAAAACTTATAAATAACAAATAAACAATGCTGCATTTCTGGTGGTTGGACTTTGACCAGCCGTCTACTTATCAGATGCGATGGTTGATACATGAACAAAATTTAGCTTTTTGGAATTTTAAATTTTGAGATAGTTTGTTCAGGCATAAAAAAGCAGATAAATCGCGAAAAACTTCTCTCTTTTTTTTCGCGACACAGGAAGATCGCGTCCAATGAAAAGTGGAGGTTTACGAAAAAGAATTTAGAAATTGTTAAAACCTATAAATACCTCGGTGTAATTTTGAACCCACAGGTAACTTTTAAAGAACATTTTGAAGGAAAAATAAAGTTAGCTAAGTTAGGGGAGCTAAATCGTACGTTGGGAAGTTTATTCCATAATAAAAATGTTATTTCTGACGTAGAGTGAAGGGTGTTTGAAGCAGTTGCACAGTCTATTGTTTGTTATGCGGCCCAGGTATGGGGATACAAAGAATATTTGTTGTGGTCGTTGGTTCCGCAGAGCTGGAAAGCATCAGAGACATTTTCCGTGGTAGCCTGCTTCATTTTGTGGTCATCGACCGGTCTCGGGCGTTCGCCCATCTTCAGGATGCGTTTTTCAGACAGTATGATAACACAGACTTGCACAGAGCAAACTTAGTTTACACACTCAGAGTGTTTACAGTTGTGTTCACTAATAGGCGTTCAGAGTGTTCACAGTTTACACAGAGTGTGTAAACTAAGTTTGCACTGTGCAAGTCTGTGTTGTCACACTGTCTGAAAAACGCATCCTGAAGATGGGCGAACGCCCGAAACCGGTCGATGACCACAAAATGAAGGAGGCTACCACGGAAAATGTCTCTGATACAAAGAATATGATGCATTAGAGAAGTTCCAACGTTTCGCAATTAAAAGAATACTTTCCCTCCCAAATAATACCCCAAACTACGCCTTATATTATTTGGAGACTAAACTTGAAGTCTTGTATTTATATACTTTTAAATTACATTCTTCATTTATTATCAAAACACTCAGCAATTTTAATAAACTGGTCTATCTAGTTACGTTAGAGTGTATTAGGTCGAGAAGTGGGTCGAGCCAAACCTGGATAGATAAAGCACATGAATTTTCAATTCAGCTAAATGTTGATAATTTCAATGTAGATTCTGCTAAATATTTTGTAGCTTTGCTGTCGGAAAAAATGAGAATGAATCAGAGGGATACTTTTCTAGCTAATATGTCGGCCTAGAGGTTTCATCTCGTCTACAAGCGGCTCGATCATAATCTGGAATATATTCGCCAATTTAGTATTTACAAAGTTAATCTGTTTTTTTCAAATTGAGATCTGAGATGATGGACATCAATTATCAACCATGGAGACAAAACTTTAATCATAATTTGCTCACACTGTAATTTAATCACATATGAAAGTGTGGCTCACTTTCTGGGTGAATGCCCGAATTTGTCGCCTTACCGTTTAGTGTGTTTTGGGCCCAGAAATCTAACTCTGGATAACTGTATAGCCAGTCTTAATGGTGAAAATTGGAACCTTTAACACAAATATTGCTACAAAGCGATGTCCTATAGGAAGTTTTTAGTGAGTGAATTTAATTACAACTAGATGGATAAGAACAAATTTTTACTTTGTTGGTTTGTTTAATAGCTTCATTTAATATGATTGTATTTTTAGTTCAAAAATTGAATGTTATTTTCTTTTTTAAACATGGTTTTTTTATTTTTTTTTATTTATGGATACATTAGTTACTAGTCAACTCGACAGACGGACTATAGCTTGTCCATTGTCTATTAATCAATTGTGTTATCAATCATTTTTGTATTTCTTTTGGCGTGAAACATTAATAACTAAATTAATTAATCAACACAGGAAGATCTCAAAATATATACCTATAGTTGAAAGGAAATCATTATATCATTTTCGAGAAAATTACAAAAACCTATTCCGTAAAGTCCACTTCCGGTTAACCGATTTCTTTAAATTTGGAACTCTATGAGTGCTTCTAATGTGTATTAAAATTATGTAGGTGCTAAAATCACATATTATACTGGAAATGTTCTTTGGAGGAAAGCAAAAATTGTTCCCCCACAATCCCCCCAAAAAATCACATTTTCCAGGGAAAACGTTTCCAATAAAAGTGATCAATGTTAATATGTGTGTGTGTGTGTGTGTGTGTGTGTGTGTGTGTGTGTGCGTAGATAGTATATGAATTTAAAAAAAAAAATCGTTGAGAGAAAAATTACGAAAAAAAACAAAACAGTAAAGATAGACTTCCGGTTGGTAAATTTTGCTCGAAACCTTCCGAGTCTGATGTGATGGTAAGTACGTAAACTTGGGAATATCAAGTTTCAGTTTTCTCAATACATTTTTTCGTATTCAAGGTATCCCAAAACGTGTAGTTTTACTTTCTCATACTATGAGTAAGAGAAAGTAAAAATCTAAACCTGGGATCACCTCTACCCCCCAAAAATTTAAAAAAAAAAAACAATTTTTACAAAAGGAAAGAATAGTTAGTTTTGTAATGGCTTCCAGCAGAGAGAAGAGAGGCTCTCTCTGGTTAACAGAGACTACTCTCTGACTTAGGCAGGCTAGAGTGGGAGAACCTGTGAATATAAGCGAGAACCAGTGAGAATCTATCTAGAGGATAACTATCAGATTCAACCATACATCGCATGGTGTCATATCACTACTCCCACCTTTTATTCTATCAGTTTCATTATAAAGTCCAGTGCAGTTAGTGCAAACTTATAGCTACATTATAACACTGTCTTCATATCTCGTTCATTCAATCAAGCCTAATTTCTTTCCTCAACAACTCCATTATAGTTTTATACTTCTGCGGTTATTGTTATAGAATATAGAAAATACTTCCGGTTTTCAGACTGAGTTTTGAGTCTGGTCAATAGTTTTCGCCCATACCAGAAGGGTTCATAAAATATTAAAGTATTAAAAAAAAGAAAAGAAATCAGAGGATATTTTGTGATAGCCTATTTTTTTTTGTGGTCATCGACCGGTTTCGGTCGTTCGCCTTTGTTTGTTTTTGTCAAAAATAGTGTGATAACATAGACTTGCACAGAACAAATTTTGTTGATACACTAATAGAGATGTAAAACTAATGATACATTCACAGAGTGTATGAACTGTATTTGCTCTTGTTTGACAAAAACACCCTGATGTTGGGCGAACGCCCGAAACCGGTCGATGACCATAAAAAGAAGCAGGCTATCACGGAAAATATCTCTGATGCTTTCCAGCTTTGAGGAACCAACCACAACAAAAAAAAAAAAAAAATCTGGTGTGAAACACTCACACAAGTTTCTCTTACTCCAGTTCTAAAAATTATAATTGACAAATGTTATAATTTGTGTACCAAATTTAATGAAATTCGTTGAAAACTGAAAAAACTATTCAGTAAAAGGGCATTTCCGGCTTACTAATTTTCTTAAAACTTGGAATTTGGGCCATCTATTTATTTCTAATTAAGTTTGTTTGGATGATAGAATTGTATAATCAACTATGATAGCACTTTAGGGGAAGCTGTAACCCCACCCCTTTCATCTTAAGTGCAATTTTAGCATAAATGTATAATGGAAGTGTGACTTTACTGAACAATTTTTTTATAGATTTTTCACTATTTTCTTCATCTTGGTACTTATATATATATATGATTAATTACTTGTATTACAAAAAAATAAAAAAGAAAAATGAATTTTAGTGAACATACCAAGTTTGAAGAAAGAATGTCATTTTGAATTGTGAAAATGCATTGAGAGAACGTGAATATTTCACATCAGAGATTTTTACTTTCTCTTACTCCTAGTAAGAGGAAGTATTGTAATCGTGTCAAATTTTCTATATCGAGTTTTCACCGGATATATCCGTTTTGAGGTCTCCTGAGTCCAAAAAAGTGGTTTTTAGCAAATGGTCCGTCTGTATGTGTATGTGTGTGTGTGTGTGTGTGTGTGTATATGTATGTGACATGATATTCCGTTTAGGTATCAACATGGCATCTGACAATGGGTTAACTGTCAAAATTCTCCAACCGGAAGTACCACTTTACTTGTTTTGTTTTTTACTTTCTCTTACTCCCTTAGTAAGAGGAAGTATTGGAATCTTGTCAAATTTTCGATATCGAGTTTTCACCGGAAATATCCGTTTTGAGATCCCCTGAGTCCAAAAAGTGGTTTTTAGCAAATGGTCTGGTGTGTGTGTGTGTGTGTGTGTGTGTGTGTGTGTGTGTGTGTGTGTATGCAAACAGCCGTAGAAAGTTGAAACTTGATATTCTGTTTAGGTATCACCATGGCATCTGACGGTGGCTCATCTGTCACAATTCCTCAACCGGAAGTACCACTTTACTAGCTTTTTTGCATTTTTCTCAAAAATGGCTCCAACAATTTTCTTCAAACTTGGTAAATCAACTACACGTACAAAGGGCTACAACTTTTATTTGAAACATTTCTCTGGGAAAATTTATTTAAGCCCACTTCTGGGGGAGGGGTGGGGTTAGGCTTTCATCTTAACTGCTATTTCAGTTTATTAAACAATTCTATCATCTAAATAATGTTAATTAGAATTTATATGTTGTTGAAATTCCGGGTTTGAAAAAATACCGGATAACCGGAAGTGCGTTTGTTTTAACACTTTACTATATGATTTTTTCATTTTTTCGCGACTTCCTCAAAAATAGCATCGACGATTTTCTTGAAACTTCCTATATAAACTACACATACAAAGAGCTACAACTTTTATTTAAAACATTTTTCTGGGAAAATTCATTTTAGTGCATTTTTGGAGGATGGGTGGGGTTACAGTTTGTTCTAAAGTGGTATCATAGTCGCTTATACAATTCAACCATCCAAACAAAATTAATTAGAAATAAATAGATGGCTAAAATTCCGAGTGTCAGGAAAATTATACTGGACAGTTTTTTCAGTTTTTGACGAATTTCATTAAATTTTATACACAATCTATAAAACTTGTCAATTATAATTTTGAGAACTGGAATAAGAGAAAGTTGTGTGAGTGTTTCACACCAGGTTTTTTTTTTACATATAAAGCAAAGAAAAATGAATTACTTACGGACAGAAAGATGGACAATATTTCATGTAATATAAAGTTGTAAACTGATAGATAACGCTTAAAGCCAAAAGCTTTGTACTAATTGAATTTTCACCAAATTATTATGGTAAACATTATTGTACTACACATTTAGTTATAATTTAATGCTCGGACTGTCATCAGATAACAAGCTTTATTTCAAATATTATCTCTACACACTGGTTTGTATGACGTCGTTTAAGACGGCTTGTCGTCCTTCAGTAGAATACTCCACTATTGGCCATAGAATTCCCTCAATACATTATATCTTATCTCATTATCTTCATATTTAAAAACACTAGATAAATCATTTAATAAACTTTTTCAAGAAAAGTAGTATTATAATTTATTGATATTTTGTTATTTCATAATATTTGGAAACAAGACAGAATTTAAACAGAATTCACTCTCTCGAAACTTCCCAACAAATAGTAATACCAACAATGAAAAACTTTAACCTATTCCTGTTATTATGATTAATATAATAAGATGGCAAAGTTTCTTAAAACTTCAGATTTTGTAGTAGGGAACAAGTGCCAACCTCTACCAGCCCAGGCAGGCTGAGAATTGATTTTATATTGTGTCCAGAAGAGCGCGCCAGTAGCAGTGAACGAACCCGAATAAAATTTGAAATTATTTATGGACCCAGCATTCTAAGTTTAAAGAAAATCGTTACAGTCGTTTTCTAAACAAAAAAAAAAATTTCTTTGTTGAAAGTGCGATTTTAAAGTATGTTCATGAGCTTTTTGGAATTTTATCGAAAACGCTTCCAACTGAACGATCGAAAACTGAAAAACATGTTCAGTAAAAACGCACTTCCGGTTTACAAATTTTCTTGAAACTCGGAATCTTGGTTATCTATTTATTTCTAATTAATTTTGTTTAGATGGTACATTTATTATAATCAACCATGATAGCACTTTACAGAAAAACATAACCTCACCACTCCTCCAAAAGCCCCCTTAAATGACTTCACCAAGAGAAATGTTTCAAATAAATGTTGTAGCTCTTTATATGTGTAGTTCACATTCCTAGTTTAAAGAAAATCGTTGGAGCCGTTTTCGAAAAAATATCAGAAAATTGAAAAATCCATTTCCATAAAAAACGCACTTCCGGTCCTTCAATTTTTTTAAACCTGGCATTTCAACGTCACATTTAATTCTAATTAATATTATTTAAAAGACAGAGTTGTATAATAAACTGAAATAGCACTTTAGAGGTAAACCTATCCCCACCCCTCTCCCAAAAGTGCCCTTAAATGAATTTTCCCAAAGAAATATTTCTAATAAAAGTTATAGCTCTTTGTACGTGTGTAGTTGATATACCAAGTTTGAAGAAAATCGTCGTAGCCATTTTTTGAGAAAATTGCAAAAAAGTAAAAAAAACCTACTAGTAAAGTGGTACTTCTGGTTGAGGAATTTTGACAGTTAACGACTTCAGATCCCATGGTGATCCATCCCATCCCTATGGTGAACCATCTTCTGTTTCCTGAGACTATCAATTTCCTGTTTCCTTCCATTTGCACTAATCTAATAATAATTGTTTCAGCCATCATCCATTGTGTGCACGAGATAGCATCCAATGTACGCTTCAGTCTTCTAAATTTCTGAATAAACCTTACATAAACAATCGCTCTTACTAACTTGGAAAATGAAGAATAATTCTCCCAATCAATCAGCTCACCCTTAACTGTAGCAACCAAAGTTATTGGTCTTCTCTGCTCTGATGACGTATCGACTAGCATTGGTTGGGTAGACCAACTTTCCTTATTTCCTATCCAAGAAGGACCCATGCCACCATACGACATTATTTAAAATTTCTGATGGATACATACCTCTCGAAATTTTATCTGCAGGGTTATCCGCCGAATTAATATGACGCCATTCGAACCCGGCTATCAACTCCTGAACTTCACTCACCCTATTTGCCACAAATGTTTCCCACCTCGCAGCAGGAGATTTCAATCAAGCCAGTAAAGTAGCTGAATCACACCATAAGAATTTAATTTAAACATCAACGTTAGAGCATCCTGAACCTTAATGCACCAATCTAACTAGAATAACGCACCACTTATTCTAAACAAGGCAAACTTAATTTTTTAAGGGGAGCGACTCTTGATTTGGCCCAAAGTAAGCGACATTCGCCCTGAGCTTCCCTAATATAAACTGTCGCGCCAAAGGCCTTTTCAGAAGCATCGCTAAATCCATGTTACCCCAAATCGTCCGTCCAGCTGCTTCTAATGGCTCGGGGGATCACTATATCTTCTAACTTGCTAAGCTCCGTTCGAAATCATAACCAATCTTGCGTCTGAACCTCTGTAAGCTCATCACCCCACTTAATTTTTATCGCCCATAAATCCTGAAGGAAGATTTACACCTCCACTATAACCGGGCCTACAAGTCCCAATGGATCACATATACATGCAACTTCCAATAGAACCGTACGCTTAGTTATGCGGTATGCAATAGGAACATTGATAAAAAATTTAACAGATCATGCTCAGGAATCCAGAGTCCTAGAGTTTTAATCAAGCTTGAATTGGTATGTATTTTCGCTCTCTTTTCTCAATCAGTATGGTAGTTAGCAGAGACTTATCGTTAGCGCACCAGATGTGAAGCTCAAATTGAACATTAAGCTTGCTTAGCTCATCTGCACCTGTTAGCAGATCGTCCATATAAAAATCACGTAATGAAGCTTCTACCACAATTGGGTGATTTAACTGTTGCTCTAAAAATGCTTGCTGCAGGCTTCCAGTAGCTAAATAGGATGCCGGCGCTGTGCCGTAAGTGAGGGTAGTTAGGTTGTATTTCATCAGCGGTTTGCTTGGGTCGCCCTTCCAAAAAACCTTCTGGATATTCGCATGTTGATCGCAAACTCTAATTTGCCGATACATTTTGGATATGTCGGCCGTGATGACATATTTGTGTTGCCGGAATCTCACAACTATTGAGAATAAATCTTCCTGGATTTTAGGAATGAAATTCCTGAGCTTGTCCGTGCTGAAGCGTCGAAAATTACCCCTCAGCTTCGTAGCAGAGTTATGGCTATTTATAACGCAATGATGAGGTAAGTAGTGTTCAGAAACAACTCGTTCCCTTTCTTCTTCTGCTAACTTCATATGACCTAAATCTTGAGCTACTAATTTTTATTAATTTTTTTTCCAAGCTGTAAAATCGGTCGCGTGTTGCACCTTTAGACTCCCCAAACTTGGAAACATTTTCCTCCCACGGTAGATTTACAACAAACTGTCCAGACGTGTCTCGTTTGTTCGTCTGCTCGCAAAGCTTCTCACATTTCTTTTCCTCTGGAGGTCGACACCTGGCCTTTGGAAATGTCCTCTACCTCCCAGAGTTTTCTCAGTTTCGTTACACATCATCCGCACTGAGTAATTTCATCACACTTGAGGCTTGTTCACCTTTCCTACTATTATCCAGCCTATTGTATGGTTTAGTTTAGGGAGACCTTCGCCTAAAGAAATCTGTTGCTCTTTTATCAAATTAAAGAATTCTTCCGCTTCCATTAGCATATCGACCTGACCTAGTTTGTAAATCATTCCGATCTGTTGATGGAAGTGCAAAATGTTTCACTACTATTTGGGTTATAAAATTAGATTGCGAGCTGCTATCTATTAAAACGCTACAGTCTAAGATTTCCCCTTCCTGCCTAATTACGTGTACTATAGCAGTAGACAACAAAACTACTGACTTAGGAGTAGCAGAATTACGAGTAAAAGCACTCCTGCTTACATACGCTTTTACTTCCTGTGAAGACGTCTTGCTAACTGTATTTGTAATACCTTTCTCAGATGTTACGTCTTTCTGGTGCAACAATGTATTGTGAGGCCTGCAGCAAAATCTACATTTTAGGCCAGAACATTATCTTAAGTGTGAACTTTCTGAAAACAATGCTTACATAAACCTATTTTTTCTATTTCCTTCATTTTATTTGCAACAGACAAGGCCCTCAATAAACGACAAGAATAAATTTTGTGTGGCTGAGCTCAATAGAAACATTTAATACTATGCTGCGATTGAGGAGAAACTAGGTGAATATCTTCATTTACTTTACCGTAATAATTCTTGGAATTATCTGAACCATACTCTTAACCTGGCTAGAATTCACTGCCTTTTGTTCCTCTAGTGCCTCTAGCACACGAACCCTTTCCTGAAGAAATGCTAATAATTCACTAGTTGTGGACAATTCATTTTTATCTCATATTTGTTCCCAGCGTTGACCTTGACCACACTCAAGTTTCTTAATTACAATTTGCACAAGAAGAGCATCCCACTGGTCAGTAGATAGTCACAAAGACCTTAAATGAAAAGATATACTTTAACTAAACATTGTATTTTCTGATGTGTACAGGTATCGATTTTTTTCAAAGTCTAAAGTAGCTTTAACATGCTTACTAACAGTTTATTATCAAAACGTTGTTGTAAAGGCTGCATCACCCTTTAAAGATCTAATAAGATATCTAAACTTTTGAACCAGTGCTAAATCAATTCTAGAATCAAACTCTTCTTTAAATGATCTAAATTCTTCCCAATTTCCACTTGTAGGTAGTTCAATTTAGGTAACTTTACAACATTTCCTTCACAATGACCTTCAGATCAAGAGCTGTTACAACAGACAAATTTTCATTCTCTGAGATTTCACTTCCATTTCTAGTGTCAATTAATTTTGCACTTTCAAATTTTTCCCAAATGGATTCTACTTTTTCTAATTTTAATTTTATCATATTTGTATCAACATTCTGCAAATCAATTAATTCAATAAAATTGTTAAAACGGGTTAATAAACCTTTAATTTGGCCTCTTTTATGGTGAAGAGTTTTCATTTCTTCTTTGCCATATATTTTTATTAATAAAATAAAGAATAAAAATCACTAGGAACACTGGCGTATCAATAAAAGAGAATAAACAAAATATATGATTACGGATACAAGGGTAGATAAAATAAAGGAATGGCCATTAACTCATGCATAAAACAAATAAAATTAAAACGACGCTCACCACTTTCTTTCAACTAATTTTGAACTTCTTTTCACTTACAACAGAATCCAATATTTTCCAAATACTTTTAAGGTACCACTTAACTTTATGCACAGGGACTCTTAAAACTCAAACAATTTAGCCGACACCAAAATTTATGACTCAATGCTTTTAATCTTACAGCAGTCTGACTTTCATATATTGGTTTCTTAAATGGCTTTAAGCTAAAGTTGATAATCACGCTTAATACCAACAAAACGCTATATTCTCTTAATAACTCTTTTTCTTTTAAATTTAAGGTGCCTCAGGACAGTGTTCGCTTGTTACGCACAACACTATCCATCCCTAGGCAGTGAGCTTTTAATAACTCAGGTTGTAAAGGTTACTCACTACGCTTGTATAACATTACATCCTCATCAAAACTGTTTTTTCCCAGGTATTCACAGTGTTGCCATCATCCACACTTAAATACCGTATAGAACGGAACATTGTAGTAACAAAAAGTTATGTATTGATTAAAAAAAAAAAAAATTATTACAAACAATAAATACGTTAAAAACTGTTTATTGGGTACTTTTCCGTTAGCCGGGCGCAAGCGAAAAAGTGTTTACAATTCATTAATATTTGTTTATAGTTGAACTTGTTTTGCTTACTATTAATTAATATTTGTTATAGTTGAACTTGTTTTGCTTACTATTAATTAATATTTGTTTATGTTGAACTTGTTTTGCTTACTATTAATTAATATTTGTTTATAGTTGAACTTGTTTTGCTTACTATTAATTAATATTTGTTTATAGTTGAACTTGTTTTGCTTACTATTAATTAATATTTGTTTATAGTTGAACTTGTTTTGCTTACTATTAATTAATATTTGTTTATAGTTGTACGTTTTCGACTTTTATTCCGTTGACTGTTTTGTCATTCGCTTCGACTTGGCTCCCGAACGAAACAACACTTTTTCGCTTGCGCCCGGCTAACGGAAAAGTACCGTTTGTTGTAATAATAATTATAAAATATTAATGTAAATGATCTCAAAGTAACATTATTTAACATAATCTAAGTACTGGCATTATTGTCCAACATCATAATATAATATCTAGCCAATTTTTCTACAAGCTCTTGGAGATATCTTAGAAGTGTGGTAAATAATGCATGTGGCGATTTATAGATATGTTGAAATGTGGGAAGATATAATGATCTACAACTTGACAGTAAGTTGGGATTACATTTTTTTATTTATATGTAAAATATTTGCAAATCAATTCAGCAATATATATTTTTCTTAATATTAAAATACACTGCCTCATTTGGCATTGTTAGCATACTATTCGGTTTAAGGGAAACTGGTTTAGTTTTAGGACTGAGTGTGATAGTGTAGTTCTGCAGTAAGTGCGCTATGCAGTATTTTATCTCAAGCATGGCGAATCTCATTGCTGAAATTAGCAAAGCGAAGTAAGTAATTAGTAATTTGATCTTAATATTAAGAATTATTTAAAGAAATATAGTATATTTAAATGTGCCTTACCTAAACATATCCTTGGTCCATTTCCAAATGGTAAATAAGCACAAGAAGGTATTGTTTGGTCTGAATCAAATCTTTCTGGTCGATAGACTGTTGGTTCTGGGAAATATTTTGGGTCATATTGCAGAGCCATTATGGGTATTGTTATTGCTTGACCAGGCTCTACAGTTGTTCCGTTTGGAAAGGTGTAATGCTTCGTACATATGCGATTCAATGCCTGGACAGGTGGATACATCCTCAGAGCCTCTGTTGACATAAAATGTTGATGCGTTAATGGAAAAAAAAAATGGTCCACAAGTACAATACAGTGCTGTAAGGCTTTTCTTTCTGGAAATACGCTGTAAAAGCCGTACCACCTACAAGAGCAATCCAATAAAGGGCCCAAAATTATCCTAAAGATCGTGCGGCTCAACTTTTGCATACCTTGTCCTAGTTCTACATTAAAACTGTTCACCTATCGCTGACCAAAAGGTTAGGGATTGTACCAACCTGTCCGTGGAATGTTTCATTGCCATCACTCACTTCCAGGAAATTTTGCGGATGCAGTCTTGTTTTCAACAAAAAAAATCTAGAGAGAAATACCGACACAAATTCCTCTCGATTCACTGCTTACCCATTCAATTTGAGAACTTTTCCTCAACACCGGTATTTTTATTAAAGTTTTATTTGCTGTTAATATAACCTATAACTATAGCTAACAGTGATCGCACAGTATTTATGTTGTATTCATTGATATCAGGAAAAGCAATCGAGAAAAAAGATAGAGGATATTATGAATTTGCTTTTGACAGCGAAAATCAAGTAACTGTGATCAGATGGAATGACAATAGATGCGTTTCTTTAGCCACGAATTTTGATTGCTTAGAACCAACCGTAAAGGTGCAGAGGTATTGTAGAAAGAAAAAAGAAATCGTACAGATTCAGCAACCAGTAGCTATTAGCAATTACAACAAGTTTATGGGGGGAGTAGACCATCATGACTGGCTACTCGAAAAACATTCCATTGCTATTAGAGGAAAAAAATGGTACTGGTGCCTATTTACCAGAGCTATAGATATGGCTATTATCAATACTTATTGCCTCTACAATCTGATTCACGGAAAGAACACAATTTCGATCAAAGACTGTAGAAGACAAATTGCAGTTCCGTATTTGAAACTAGGTGTCGGACAAAGAACCGCGCTCGGAAGACCACGAACGTCACATTCAAAAGTAATGAATGATGTACGATACGATGGAAGACAACATATAATAAATAGGAAAGCGTGAAAAGCAAAGGAGATGCCAACTGCAGAATTGCAACGCAAAGCTACGTACATTTTGTACTAAATGTGATGTGACATTATGTGTTGAATGTTTTGGAACATACCATGAAAGAAATTAATGTGCAAAACAAATATATTGCAATAAATGCCCTTATTCTTTGAAATATATATTAAAAATATGTTTTCTTAAACCTAAATAAATTTTTCCAGAGATTTACATTTAGAGATATTATTTCTAATAAACCTCACGAAACGTCCCGGTGTCCTCATATGAGGACACCCTGTAATTGCTAGGTGTTGCACGATACTTATAAATAAGTGGTGAAATTGTGTTCAGATACACCTAAACTCTTTACAGAAAATGAATGTTAGAAATATTCTATAAATAAAAATTTGGGACTTAATGGGTTAAAACATACTTGACACTGAATGTGATTACATTTTACACCTCATTACAGTACTACTCATCAAATATTAAACAACACATTCAATATTGTCACCATTCAATACATGGTGTACAACACATTCAATATGTGGTTGTCCAGATATTGATCGACCCCCCTTCCTCTAAATTTGTTTTTTAATGGTATTCACAGGAAATATCAAGTTTAAGCAGCAGTTTTCTAGTCACGAAGGTTTCGGGCAAAATCTATGAACGGCCAAAATTTATCTATGCGACTTGACTGAATGTTGTACTTTTTTAAATTATCGTAATTTTCTCGAAAATGGCTCCAACAATTTTCTTTAAACTTCGTATATTAATCTAAACACATAAATACCTATCACTTTTTTATATAACATTTTCCAGGGAAAATAAGTTTCTGGAGGTACAGTAGCGTAATGCTTTCCTCTAAAGTAACTACTTCAGTGTAATATATGGATTTGCCAACTACATAATATTAATACACACTCGCAGTATTGATATAATTCTGATTTTGAAGACAATCATTTTGCTGAAGTAGCGATTTTACAAATTAGGTTTTTGAATTTTTTGGAAGTTTCTCGAAAACCGATACAATGATGTTCTCTAATCTTGGAAAGCCTACTGTATAGATAGAAACCTATCACTTTTATTTGATACATTTTTATGATAAAAAATTGATTTCAGAAAACATTGCAACTTTCTAATTTTAAAGAAAAAGTTTCTTGATTAAATGTAGAGGAAGAGAAAGTCGTGTGAGTGTTTCACGACAGATCAAAACACAATTCAAACGATTAGACATGTCCTTTTTCAGCAGTATATGAAAATAAATTTAAAATTAGGAGTCTTTTTAATCTTAATGAACATCAAGTAGTATTCTGTAGTCCTTTTGCTGTTATAATGGAGTTGATGAGGGGAGAAATAATTAGACGTGATCTGAAGACACTACTATAATATAACACTGACACTCTGGCTTCACACTGACTTCACTGGACTGTAATGATTTAATAGAATAAAGGAGTAGAGTAGAGTTATGACACGATGCGATGTATGTTGAAACTGATAGATTGATTGATTCATTCATTCATGTCTAGATCTCTCGCTGACTTATATACAGGTTTAGCCCACTCTAGCCTGCTTAAGTGAGCGAGTACGAGAGAGAGTCTGTTTTCTTTCGGTCGGGCTTGGCTCTCTCTCTCTTGCCCTTACATCTGAGAGAGTACGAGAGAGAGTCTGTTTTCTCTCGGTCGGTTTGGCTCTCTCTCTCTTGCCGTGACCCTGTCTAGTGAAACGAATCTAATATGAATGTTTCCACACAGATCGATAATAATGTCGATCCAAACAGCCGAAGTTACTTAGTAATAAGTAATTAGACCTGAAGACTAGTCTAAACATAAATAATAATCAGCTACATTTGTTACCTTTAACACATTGTTCTAAATAAGTCATCTCTCTGACTGCATCATATGTTAGCGAGCCAGCTTGCTCTACTGCCTTCAAGATTTCTTCACGTACTTTTTCTTGTATCGTTGGATTCCTAGATAGTTCATATACAGTAAATAACATAATCGCTGAGGTTGCGTCAAATCCACCCGTTAAAAATGAAACCGCATGGCCAGTAATTTGGTCATCTGTCAGTTCTGCAACAACAACACTACTTTTAATCAAATAAATTATTCAGTTGTTTTATTTTTATTTTGCAAACTTTAATAGATAATTTACCAAATTTCTCTGTAGAATATGTAGTTGTGTCAATATTTAGGTAATCATCAGCTGCATCTTTGGTATGCATTTCCACATATCCCTTGTCTTGAAGTTGCATCATTAATTGTATGAAATCATTTCTTATGAATCCATGATCACGTCTATATTTCAATGTGTCTTTAATAATGGCTGAGAAATATTTTATTATATGGGGTTTGATAAAAGTTATATTTAGCAATTTGGCCAGTAGAGGCAGTTGCAATAATATTATCATTTTTATGCAAGTTAAGAAACTTAATTCAAATGTCTGTTTGCCAATACGACGAAATTCATTATCTGGTTTAGATAAACTTCCACAGTCTATGCCGAATGCACAGGATCTGAAAAAAGATATCTAGATTTAGGCATCGCATAAATAAAAAGTAACCCATTAATAATTATAATTTCCAACTGACCCAATAGTGTCCATTGCAAAACAGCTGAGCATATCTTTCAGTTCTATATCTTGAACATCTCCTTTATCTATCTGTCTGATCATTTCATCACCACATTGTGTCATCGATTCAAACATTAGTTTCAATTTCCCGGAAGTAAATATCGGTGACAATCTACTTCTTACAGCTTTCCAACGTTTTCCATTTATAAAAAATAAGTTCGAATCCAATGGATTACGTTTCTCATCTATCTCCATTATCCCATGGTCCATAAAATGTGCAAAATCTTTAATAATAATTTTTTCAATAAAATCAGTATCTTTTATGAATAAAGTTGGTTTCATAAAATCATAATAACCAAACAAGGGCTCATTTGGAAATTGTTTACAAATCATTTCGTGTAATTGGCCGATTGGCATTTTGGCAAGTATTGAAGGTATGTTATTCCCAAAGAATAGTATTGGTTTGGAATAGGGAATTCCTCTTTCTTTCCAATATTGATTGATTCTCCATGCTTTGTAGATTATGTAGAGAATTAGTGTGAGAATTACAGTCACTAGTGATAGAGTTACATTTACTAGATCCATTTGTACCTGTAATCAATAATCAGATAACAACATGTTTTAACTGAATTCTCTGGCACGTGTCTAAATTGTCTGCGTTAAGGACATAATATCATAAAATGTTGGGGACCCAGTGGCGACTCTGGGATAACCTGACCGCCCTGAGATGCATACTAGCTCCTTTTTGTTATACAGTTTGCCACTTAATATTTTTTTAATTTCCTTATGCCATTTTGTTTCTCATTAACTTTATTATTATTGTTTTCGCGGTTTTGTGCCTAAGTTTTTGTATTTGTGACTGAAATAAACTTTCGAGTTTAAATAATCTCTGTTAATTTAAGAGGTTGTTTTGTGTCTACTTGATTGTACTTGCGGACTAACAACCGTATCGGGTAGCTCTACCTTTGGAGGTCATAAAAAATTTTGTTTACGCGCTATAATTACTAGTTTCTTGTCACAAGAGCTAAAAACAAAAATTCTAGTTTAAAACACACGGCTGTAGAGAAATAAAATGAATTTATGTCATTATTTTATTATTTTGGTTTTTTGTTTTTTGGTCGGAAACTTTGAAAAAACATTCAGTAGAGTCGTGTAACCAGTTGAGGAATTTGCTGAAAAATCATATGTCATGTGTGAAACAGGTAGCATAAACAGAATATCCAGATTGTTTCTATTTCGATTTGAGATATTTTGTTATACTAAACCATTATACACGTCTTATTTAGAGAATCTTAAACCATAATTTAGAGAATAATAAACCATTATTTAAAGAATCTTAGAACGAGTATTTCCCGTTGAAAACTATAATATCTGTAGATTTGACTCCATCGACTTTCCTCTTAACTCCAATGCCATATTAAATATATATATATTTTTTTTTTATAAATGTTTTGAGGGCTCCGCAATATTAAACTTTAATGTGCAATTTCAACACAAGTTTATTATACTAACATTCATTTTCCGAGTTAGAAGAAAATTTATCATTTTGAAATGTGAAAATGCATTGAGAAAAAGTCGCATGAGTGTTTCACACCGGAGATACAAAGCGAAGAAAAATTAACAATGGACAGAAATACTTACAATATGTCATTTAATATAATGTAAACTGATAGATAACGCTTAATAACCTAAAACTTTATACTGATTAAATCATCACCATACTATTGTGATAACAGTCAATGTACCTGACATTAAGTTATAATATTTACTTACATAAATGCTCGGAGTGTCATCAGATAAGCTTAACTTCAAACAACAACACACTGGTTTAGCATGTCGTAGTAAGATGTCAATTCGTCCTTCAAGAGATTGCCCCACTATTGGCCATACAATTCCCCAGAGATATATATATCTTGTCTTATTATCTTCATCTATAAAATCACTAGACTAATCATTTAATAATAATCTGTTTCAAGATAAGATTGCATACCAATTTTATTAATTCAATCATTTTTATTCATACAAGATATTTGACAATTTCCTAACATTTCTAAACAAGACAAAATTTTAAAAAAATACTCGAAGAGCCGCATTACAATAAAAAAGTGTTCTTTAATTAATAAACTTCCCCATAATACAATATTATATAAAATGATAAATTCTTTTTAAACCAGAACTGTTGCTCATTTGACCTAATACAAATTTAGAATTAGGGAGGTCGTACGTTTCATTTCTCCAACTATATAAAGGAGTAGGGATTAAATATTTATATTTGCAAGTAAAAAATATATATTTTATTTTGTAAACACTAATTTCAAGCCTTTATTTTGTAGCCACCTTGATAGCCTGACTCCGCCATTCCGGAATAACGTGTCCCAGCCCGCACGTGATCGTCGTCGCCAGCTATTCTATTGCGACGTCAGTTAAACGCAAAAAGGTATGGAATAAAAGTAACTGCAGCTTCAATATTGCCGTAACTGTTTGTATGATAAATCCTTTGCTTATCTTCCAGCTGCGAGTAGGCGATGGAATGACGTTTGAAGTTGACTGAATATCTTGAAGGTGAGCTTCCCCGAACATATTAGGCGAGCAGCTAACAAGGCTGAAAGTAATGCTAGAAAGAAATACGCTAGAAAAAATGAATAATAATAATACTTTATTGTTCTTTGAAAGTACAAATGACAAATAAAACAAAGTATTTTACGACTTGGATTAATCCGGGATCGATATTACATTCATAAATTTATATAGGTACATAATAAGATAAGATAAAAAAAAAGTAAGTGTAAAACAGAAGAAGAAATAAACGTAACCTGAAATAGAGGAAAAAAAATAACTAAAGGGAAAATAACAAAAAATTAAACAACTTTGAGAACTCAAAAATTATTGGTATATACCAAAGTCTACATGTTTAGAAATTAAATTCTTGTATTAAGCTGATACCAATAAAAATGGTTCTTCTTGCCGAAAACCCAGTGAGTTTACAGAGAAATATTAATACTTTAGCAACTTACTGCGATCTATGGATTCTCTCGGTCAATCTTAATAAATCTAAGATTTTAATTTTTAGAAGGGGTGGCAGACTGGCCGCATCAGAAAAATGGTTTTATAAAGACCAGCCTGTGGAGGTCGTTAACAACTATAAATATTTGGGTGTGGTTCTGACGCCCCGTCTCTCTCTCAACAATCATCTATTAGAGAAAGTGACATCGTCAAAGAGAATCCTCAATGTCATGTGGTCTGGCTATCTCTCGCAAGGTTCGATACCTCTCCCATTTAAATTCCAAGTTTTTAATTCCATCTGTCGCTCAGTACTACTGAAAAAATGAATATTTGAATATGATAAAAATAAAATAGTAAAAATAAAGAAAATAAAGATAAAGAAGAAAAGTAAAAGATATAAAGATAAAGAAAGTAAAATAAAGCTTAAGAAAAAAAAAGATAAAGAATCGGGAACCACAGACGCAAACGTTAAGGCTGTATAATACGTCAACGAAATAGAAATTTAAACAAGATCGAAAAATAACGCCGAGACGACTGTGTTTCTCCGCTGGTTGCTAAAAGAAAATTTAGTAAACAAGTAAACAAAACTGAAGTAGTTGCGGTTAAATGTATTTTAATGGATTTCTGTTTCATTTACACGTTCATCGCTACACTTAAAAATAAATTTTCAAATTTATTACCATAGCTAGTAATTTAGTCGTATGCGCTGTAATCCGAAAAGACCTGATTTCATAGGTTTGCCCCCCCCCCGAATCACGTGTCCCAGCCTGCACGTGATCGTCGTCGCCAGCCATTCTAATGCGACGTCTGTTATTCGCAAAATGGTATGGAATAAAAATAAATGCATCTTCATTATTGCTATGAAAATAATTTGTACGATGAATCCTTGGCTTACCTTCCAGCTGCGAGTCAACGAGGAGTCAGATCCGCAGATGATATCTGCTTACAAGACTATCAAAGTTGAGCTTCATTCTGTTTTTATTGACACTCATAGACACATCCACAAAAATATTGGCTTGAAACTGTGTTTTTTTAAAAAAGAAAAGAAAAAGACTAGCACTATGGACCCTATAATAAGCATTTTCGTTTAAAAAGCTTAATTTCGAGAATTTGATGACGATTTAAATGAGAGAAAATAAAAACATGGAACCTCCATTTGTGTATTTCTGGTGAAAAGACGATATATAAAATTTGATGCGATTAAAATACTTCCACTTTACTAGGTGTAAGAGAAAGTAATCATTTAATATCGTTCATTTCTTCGTCTATGCACAAAAAATGCAACTTACGTATAAATTCCTAATTTTTATATATATACATAAATTACATTATATGTTAATACTCATTTTTTTAATACATATTTTTATTTTAAACATTCTTTCTTTCGCAAGCTCATTAGAAGTAATTTCAGCCTAACTAAAAAAGTTTGAGAAAATAATTAGAATCAATAATTTTGTAAAACTTCTGGAAAAAATATTTCATTAATCTAAACAATGTTCAACAAATATAGAACAGGATGTGAGAAGTTTCAAAACATTAAACCACATACATACAAACAAACATACACAAATAACATTCAAAAGTTCCTAGCTCTTCAACACTCAATTCATTTCCATTCATCATTTGATAACAACAGTAATAATAGAATCCAGGGCAGTCCACCACACTAACCATCCCACTACATAGAAGTACGTATGTTTACATAAAGGTATATATACACAGACGATCGCATAAAGTATGGACATGGCGTATGAGGAAAATCAAGTTGAAAATCCCGAGCTGCATATATATGAAAAAAAAGAACGATATCTTCTCAAACCAGGTATCTCTAGTTTGTAGTTCCATAGTTAAGAATTATTTTATATATCTGGT
Organism: Triatoma infestans; assembly: GCA_011037195.1. NCBI lineage: Eukaryota > Metazoa > Arthropoda > Insecta > Hemiptera > Reduviidae > Triatoma > Triatoma infestans. The sequence goes on along the minus strand of JAAEAF010005368.1, from coordinate 5,343 downwards.
TTGAAAAATTCCTAGGATTTCCATACAACCTTTGTTTGAACCTTTTTCCGAGAAAGTTCTTTTAAAATGAAGTTTTGGGGAAGGCATGGTTTTATGCTTCCGTCAAAAAAAAGTCATGGTTGCTAAACAATGTTTGCCCCTTCAATTTTTTTGTATACTAAATTTCTAAACTTGCAATACATGTTTGCCCCTTCAATTTTTTTTGGTATGCTAAATATCTAAACCCTCAATACATCTTTGCCCCTTCAATTATTTTGGGTATACTAAATATTTAAACCCGCAATACATGTTTGCCCCTTCAATTATTTTGGGTATACTAAATATCTAAACCCGTAACACATGTTTGCCCCTTTAATTTTTTTGGGTATACTTAATAAATACATGTTTGCCCCTTCATTTTTTTCGGTATACTAAATTTTTAACCCCGCAATACATGTTTGCCCCTTCAATTTTTTTTTTCCTCTAACCTAGGTTTTTAGTCATAATCTATCGTGTTTTTCAAGATTCAACTTGTATTTTGTCTTTACATGTTGAAAATTTTATTAACACACAGTCTGAACAGTAAACAATGAAACGTATGGATAAGTTTCTTAATCTTCTTAACTAAAAAAATTATTTCTGTCTCATATCATCCTCGTTTAGGTTCCAGTATGTATGGTTTAATATTCATTTATGCCTGGCAATCTGTGTAGCTGATCACATTATTTTTACATTCAAATGTGCTTAATAAATTTGTTCAAATGTGCTTAAACTGACATGTTAAAACATGTCTGTTCCGTAACTGGTCTGATTGGTGGTTCTATATTCTAATCATTAACTCAAAGAAAACAGTCCATTTTATTATATATTCGATCCAAAAATGTCTCCTTAGAAAATCCACTATCAGAAACGATGGCTGCAAGCAACTTGTAGCTAATTACTTGTAATAATATAATTAAACTAATATTGAAAAAAACAATATCAAGGAGACTCCCATGACCAAACATTTTTCCCCTTATAAATGTGAGTAAGGACCCTCCATAATATATTTAATGAAGCAAATCATAATGTATCTGAATCATTAGGTTGGTTGATTAAATATTTGGGATACACTATTGAAAGGGTAAATAGGAGGCCTTTGGCTCAGTAAACATGGCGGCCAAGGAGGAAGAATATGTGTGATTGGTGGAAAGGAGGGTGGGTAGAATGGTTTTATGAAAAGGAGAGGACCCCTCTCTTCTACTCCCTCTCGCTCAAACGCTCTCTCTCTCTCAGTCGTTTTTCTGGTTCTCTTCTCTAGCTGTCTGGAGGAAGAAGAGGCGGGATGGGTGGGGGGGGGAGGTTAGAATAATTGTATGAAAAGGAGAGGACCCCTCTCTTCTACTCCCTCTCGCTCAAACGCTCTCTCTCTCTGCAAAAAGTCGTTTACTATAATTAGTAATCAAAAGGTATAAAATTATGAATATTAGTGCACACACAATGTTTGTTACGTGACATCATCAGGGTTGGGTAAAATGTAGTATTTAAAACTACAATTAATAATCACAAAATATAGGATGATTACGTGCACATTTTTCAAAGTGCACATCTTCTTTTACATCCAACAAGGAAATACATTTCCTGTATTACTTTAGTACAATCAATACCATATAAGGTGATGTACAAGGAGATAACAATAAGGTGTTGGTAGTTTGTTACGTGACGAAGTCATAGTGGGGATAAAATGCAATATTTTCTGGTTCTCTTTACACTATTTCTCTAGCTATCTGCACATCATGTCTATTTATTAAAATAAATAAATAACAGTTGACTTGCATATTTAAAATAAACATTTTATATCTGTACATCAACCTTTATGCACTAAAAAGCTGATAGTCTTTTACTACTATATTACAAGCCAAAATTGTTTTTTTATTTCATTTAATGCTCACAGTGTGACGGAGACACAACAATGGCAGATCGTTGGATGGATATTGTAAATAGTGAAAATTATCAAAAGTTTATATCGAAATTATCTACTATTAATCTTCACAACATTGAATTAGCTCAAAGATTTATTGACTTAAATAGAAAATTATTGAAAATGGAAAAATATGCTGCTGAATTCATTGAAAGAGCACCTAACAAACATTTTAAACAATGCGTTTGGTCGAACCCTAAACAACAGATGGGGCCAGATACATGTCATTGTGTACTCATATCATTCTTGTCCAAGGATATTGATAATAATTTAAATGGTCTGGTGATAAGTGGGGATCTTTAAACTTCAAGTGATGTGAACTTTTTTTGAATCAGTTGCACACAAGCATGGCTAGATGTGAAATGGGTCTACAACTGACTACAAGTTTTCCACTCAACAAAAACCACTCTAAGGTATTAATAACTGGTATCTCCCAAGATTATGTGCCTCTGGTAGCGGTGAGGTCGAGAAAAGATGTTATTTATCTACATGTTGAAGACTGGCTGACTCTGGAGTCAAACATGCAGACTTTCAATGACTTCTTCAACGGAAAACAAGCAATCCCTCCAAATGAAATTAACCTTAAGAATGCAACAATATATTTTCTTAAGTTTACATACAAAGTGATTTCCATCCAGGGAAAAGCAACTTGGTTGGAGGATCTTCTAAGTTTTCAACCTACCAAGATCAACCTGCTTAGAAATGAATACTTAAAACTTCAAAGCCTGTTTGAAGATGTAACTTTTCAGTTAAATTATCTGTCAAAACTTTGTACTCCTAATACATTGTTTCCATATTATCAAAAAAAATAAACAATTTTACTCACCAACGCAAGTTTTATATTTATTTAAACCTCTAGTTTAAAAAAATTGTTAATTGTTAGAATAGTTAAGAAGGAAATCATAAAAAAAATCACATACACAAAGAAATTATTAATTTATTAAGTTTTCTGTTCTTATCCAAGTAGGCTTTTTAAAGCCCAACCATCGTACATAAAGCTTATCATTTTTCCGTTTTAATATTTTTTCTACAAGATATACATCTTTATATTTAGTTTTCTGCAGTTCTTGGGTATAAAATGCTCCTTGAATAGGCTGTCCTGTCAAATCTTCCAACAAGTAAGTATATGGAATAGTTTCACGAACATTTTTAATTTTAAATATTTCAGTACTCCAATTGGGTGTATATCCTCTGCTAAATAGAGTTCTTCTTTTCGAAATTCGTACATAGTCACCTTTATTAAATCGCTGTTTATCTTTTCGTTTTACTTTGGAAGAGTAAACATTAGCTAGTAAGAATTCTTCGTTATCAGAATTTACTTCTGATGGTGTCATACCCACCGTACAGTGTACTTTGTTGTTGTAGCTATTTATGAGATCTGATAAATGTTTTGTGTAATTGTAGTTACCTTGAAGACTAAACAATCGATACATCATAGATTTAAAGGTTCTATTAAATCTTTCAACAATTGAACTTTTAATTTGGCTGTAAGTACTGTAATGATTTATGTTGTGCTTTTTCATGAGCTTCTTGTAGGAAACATTGTAGAATTCTTTTCCATTATCAGTCTGAATATTTTTTGGTACTCTTCCAGCTGAATTAAAAATACTTTCCATAGCTTGAGTGATATCTTGAGCGCCTTTGGATTTAACAGGTTTCACCCAGGCGTATTTTGAAAAACAATCAATCACTGCTAATATGTATTTGTAACCATTATTTTGGCGAGCATATGGTATCATTTCCATTAAATCAGCCTGCCATAAGTCATCAACACCTTTGAGCAATGTACGTCTTCGAGGGTAGCGTGAACGTGCTGGCTTATGAAGTTCAGCAACTACAGCCTCCTTGAAGGACATAGTTTTTGGTACTTTATCCTTTACGGAATCTCTCACATCTGATCTTTATTTCTAAAGATTAAATCTTATATTTAACCACAACCCTTAAAAACTTAATCGAAAATTGTTTTAAGTTGATGGGCTGTTAAAGGAATATTCGGATTCAATGCACTCAGTCTGTTTTTTATTGTTTCAAATAAACGATTTACATAATTCTGAGTCACTAGTTTTCTAGCCTGATCATATGTTTGTAAAAGATAATTTTTTGTTATGAAATGTTCATCTAGATAGTTCTGAAGGTACAACTTGCTTACCAAATCTAACTGATCTATATAACTTTCCAAGTAGGTTTTTTTGGTAATAAATTCATTTTTTGTAGTAACATACTTTTCCAGATATCTCTTATTTACAGCATCGGAACCACTTAAAGGATCACTCACTCCCACTAACCGTTTATTTTCAAAATCAATATAATCACCATCTTCATCATCACTTGCATGAAATACTTTCTTGATTTGGGGTAATGATCTACCAAACTTGTCAACAGGCATGTTATTCTGTGGTGGTTAAGCTAGCAATGAACAATTCCCATACCAGTTTAATAAATAATATTCGCCTCTCTCAGCTCTTCAATTACGGATTGTATTTCATTTTCATGTCCTGTATGACCTGCACTGGTTGAAGCATATAGTAGCCTAAGTCGATCTACCAGTTCGTTCGGATCATCCCAATATTCATAAATACTTTGACCTTCCCACATGCCTTTACCAATTGTTTCCCTCGATCTTAGCGGGTATTTACTAGGTCTTGTTGCAATCAAAGTCAGAGGTGTTTGTCTGTTTGAAGCAGTTGCTGGTGGAGTATATCTAGTTTGTATTGAAATTTGTTCCGGTGATTTGGAGAGGGGCTTGAAAAGAGGAGCGATGATATTTCTGTATTTCCATCCTCTGCTGGAACTCATTCCTTTTTCTTCACTAAACTGTCGCTTATGCGCATTACTTCTAATTAAAATGTCTTTATAACTGTCTAAATCATTTTCTGAATATTCTGTCGGTTGTTTTAAAAATAACAATTGTAACAAACCTGGTATACCTTCATACCATTTTCCATTTACATTAATATCATCACCAGCTATGGTTACCTGAGCATTTCCAATGGTCATCCCACCTTTTGGTAGGATTCTAATTCCATATCTATCATCAAAATCTCTAGGATCGGCACTAATTATTTTCATTAAATATGGTTCTATTAAAGAGCCAATATCTTCTTCCCCCCTTAAAGTTTTCTCCAATTCCTGTTTATCAATTTTTCTTACGTACGCTAAAGGAGTGATCTCTTCTACATTTTCAAACGTTTCTTCTTGTTTTATTGGGGCAGTATACCTTTTTAGGTGCACAGGAGTAGAAGCTTTAATTGGTGATTGTAAAGGTTCTTTAATTAGAGATTCTGTTTCTGTTGAAACATCTTTAGTAGAAGGTTTAACCAGTGAATCCATTGCAGTTGAACCCTCCTTTTTCACTTTCAGAGGTAGATAATCTTGTTTTACCCGTTTTCCCTGTTGAATCAGCT